>VDFB02114275.1:137612-163596 GCA_007258455.2 Sequoia sempervirens
GGGCCACTATTAAAGCCCCTTACATTCCAAGATAGAGCAATCATTTCAAAGAGCTCAAGAAGTGAGAATCCAGAGTCTTAACTGACCTTGACTCCACCAAATTTTCCCTTGTTAAATTTATCTTTTCCACATCCTTTTTCCTACCAAGCTTGGAAGATTTATCCGCCACCCCTTTTTTGGGATCCTTTTGTTGGAGACCCAAATGAGAAGAAGACTTGTTATTCTTCCCTACTTCTAATCCTCCATTCAAAGCTTGAGGGGAGCCATCTCCTCCCCCCTTCTACACGTCCACAACTAGAATTGACTCCACCTAAACTTCCATTTGAAGATCTATATCCATTTGCAAAGTTCCAATATCCTATGTATCTTGAGTAGCCCCAACAACCAAGTCCTCCTATCCTATACTCAAAACACATTGATCTAGATTCACCAAGCCTAGACTCACTTCCTATTGGATGAGATAATCTAAAACATCAAATTTGTTAAAAGAGTCTTCATCTTGTATCTACTTCAATTTCCTCTTTTGACCCCAGTTCTTATTACAAGACTTGACAAGAACAAAGCCATCCATTTCAACCCCATCCCTAGGAATGGGATCGTTCCCCTTATCAACCCTAGGTGGGTTGCAAGGAGGTTGAGAGTGTGGATAAACCACCAGCCTAGCCCTTGGGAATATTCATTGTAAATGGCCATATTCATGGAAAAGATGACACCAAAATGGAAGAGTTTCATAATCCAATAGTTGCACCTAGGAATAAGAACCTAAAGACATATCCAAGGAATCTGGAAATGGCTTAAATCAATTTCCACACAAATATGAGAAAAATTTATCACCTTTATAAGTTGAATTTTTTGTGAAGATCCAACTAGTTTCCTAAGCATCAAACTCAATAGGTGCAAAACATCATCCTACCAACACTCCATAGGAAACCACAAAAGTCGAACCCACACTGGAACTTGATTCAAAAGCTCCTCAGCAGGGTTGAAACTAGCATGCCATTGTTTGATAAACAACCCAATTTGATTATGGAAATAGGGGCCTCCTTCAAAAACCTTATTGTGATCCACCATGCAATCAAAGGTTACCATGAAATGATTATTTTCCAGAAGCTTAATATCCATCTCTCCCTCTGACAGCCAAGTCCTTTGAGCCTGACTCCAAAATATTTAGCAATACTTGCATGCCAAAAAACATGCAATATAAGGAATGCTTTGGATAGTAATCAATGTGATCCAAAACCATCTCCAATGGGATGACTATCTTTGGTCTCTCCTTACACCATTCCAAGCATCCATTGATTTTTGTGATCTAGGCCTCACTAGATGATCCTACTCCATCAATCCCTAGTTAAAGCAAAAAAAATATATTATTAAAAACCCTTGAAGCATGCTAAGGATATTTCACACCAATCACTGAGTGAAAATCCATCTTAGGACTAATGGTTGAGGTCTCCCCAAGTGACATATAACAGGACACAATCCAAGGCGGGCATGCAAGCCCCTGAGATACTCAAGAAAATAAGGCCCAAACAAGGGTTATGATGCAACACCACCCTACAACCCTTTGGATGAGGGCACACAGTACTCAACTCATCACAACACCAACTACCTCAGCCCTCAACACCCAACCCATCATTGCTCCACCACACTTCACCCAAAAAAAAACCTCACACCACTCCCTACCACAACCCTTAACAAGCCCTATTGGTAGCCTCCACAAAAAAGACGCGCCCAACACTAGCACGCACCAGTCATCATGGCGTACCCTTACACCAAGTCATGGTATCCCAATAACGCAACAACAATGAAATCACGTAGGAAAAAGAATAGACATCAATAGAAATGAAAGGTAAATCTTAAGATGACAAAGAAAACCAGCCTTCAATCACCCCTGAATGCATGCAGACATCACCACTTTGCACAACCAAGGAAAGAACAACAAATCGAACTAGGGCATAAATGCCCTAGCTTGGCTTGCAAAGTAAAAACTTTCCATCCTTTCCCTCCGTAATTCTAAACAATTGTAAATTCTCATTGCATTGCAATAGTATTTCATCATTTGTATCATTATAAATATATTGTTTATTTTATAATGTATATTTATACATTATTTTTATTTTGAATGTTAAAAATATAAATTAAAGTAAAATAAAAATATTTACAACTAGAGTTACAGTGAGAGGCGTATTTTATTTATTTATTCAAAAGTGGTAGCCCACTTGTAATTATATTAATTTAATTTAATACATATTGTTGGTTCAGGCAGGCATCCTGGCGGGAAAGAACCACCAAGAAAACCCCCAGTCGTAGTCGTGTAACAGTGTTTACAAAACATTATAAAGACTAGAAAAGTTATTATTATACAGTGATGTAATGTTTCTTTTTTAGATTTTAAAATCAATTTAAATAAAAAAATAAATTAAAACTAAATACTTAGTGTCATTTAATATTTTTTTATGTTTTTAGGGTGAACATTTATTTATAGTAGTAACATAAATATATTTTTTATAATTATAATAAATTTCAATGTATTTATTTGTAAATTTTTTTATTTATTTGTCAATAGTGGGCTTTTTTTTATTTTTTTTCAATATTTTTTAATTTTTTTGTTTTGTTTTTAAAGCAATTTTAAAGCTATTTTATTCACAAATTCATGAAGACCTCTATTAAAATAAATTAAAACTAAATACTTAGTGTCATGTAATCAATTTTTAAGTTTTTAGAGTAAACATTTATTTGTAGTAGTAACACAAATATATTTTTTATAATTATAAGAAATTTTAATGTATTTATTTGTAATTTTTTTTTGTTTTTTAATAGTGTATTTATTTTATTTTTATTTATTTTTTAATATTTTTAATTTTTTTGCTTTATTTTTAAAGCAGTTTTAAATATGTTTTGTTCACAACTTTCTCAACTTTCTTTGGATGTTCTTATCTTTGAATTCATGAAGACCTGTATTAAGATAAGTTGTTGAATCATAACCATTTCAAAACTTCGCAGTTGTAGGTTTGGCTTTGTTCTCCTAGAGTTTGATTTCTTGCAGGTTTGGCTTTACATTTTTTGAATTGATTTGAGTTTAGCTATTGCAAATTTGGCCTTAGTCCTATTGAAACCAATTACATTGTTATAATTTGTTGTAGTAGTAGAAAAAAACAAAGATTCAAGGAGTCATAATGCATTTTTTTTATTTGTGGTTGTTTTATTATTGAGTGGGATGGAAAACCTCCCAAGTTGAGTCTGTTGGACTTGATAGGGATCATTTGGTTTGGAACTTGACAAAGTTACAATTTCTTAATACATGATAGAATCAAAACTAGGGTTTAGCTACCTTATCTTGTATCTTTGTGAAGAAAATACATAAATTTAATATGTAATCTTATCTTAATTGACAATTGTATCACGTTTGTTTAAAGAATAAATTGGACATATGTATTAAAAATCAAATTATAATTAAAATCAATCAATTCAAATTTCATGGTGAACTCATAAGACAACTATGCATCTTTGTGTTTAACCTCTAATGTGTTATTGAGTCTTTTTTGGGTTTAGTTCACTATTCAGTCTTTCTACCTGATTTATTTTGCTCATATATTATTCGATTGATTCAAACGGTGTTAGCATATGGATAGTTTACTATTTTTTTGAATAAGTTGATGAAAATAGATGCCTCAAAAAAAATAACTCTTGACTTATTTTATATATATTAATATTTAATAAGTTTTATGATGTTTACAAGATTTATACGGTCGACTTACAACTATTCCGCGTTTATTTTTGTAATATAGAGTTGAATTTGGACAAAGCCCTAATGACATAATAAATCTTAACTTTTAGATGAATTTAATGTATATGAATCTGCTTTGTAGAGCTTACACTCCCAAATTCCCTTTTATCCTAGAAATATACATCTACTTAAAAATCAACTATTAGTTAAATGGTTCACATAATCCACCATTAATTTAAAGAAATTTATCATATTCACTCTAATCTTCTAATCACAACATGATCATTAAGGAATCTCTTCTTTTAGAGAATTGAATTAATAATTTATAGAAAATAATTGAATTTTGTTATGTACACTAAAACATTAATAAATCTATATCTTAGGTTCTTATTTAGTTTCTTTAACATTTTTCAATATTGTAGAGATTAATTTAACTTGAAAGCTCCTTGCAATCTATTGATGTTAAGGTTTTTTTCTAATGCCACCAATCCTCCAAGCTAACATAAATATTATAGTATATTATTATCAACAAAGAAAACATAATAGTATAAATTCATATTAAGGTTAGGATGAGTTTATGTCTAGAGGACTAAATCATAGTTGTGGGCTTACATAAAATCTACATGCCTATTTTCTAACAATGTATAGAGCAAGGATAGAATCATAAACACTTATCAAATAACAAGGTCACATTTTCCAAAGAAGAGAATCAAAACATTTCAAAATCTTCATCAATTAACATCATTATTCAATTTTAATAATAAGAATTGGTGTCCTCTTTTCCTTTTTAAATATCACAAATCCTATCATCAAAATATCATAGTATTTATCTAACGGGTATGTGCAGGATCATCATGGAAAAAACATACCCTTAAGTGGCAAAAAATTTCAGAAAAAATCAATGTTAGGCTACTTGACGTAAAAATTTGAATAAGTTATCTATATTATTTCAAAATTATGTAAGAATAGAATTTGTAGAAAATTGAATTTAGTTTCTAAACTACTAGGTTTATTTAAAAATAAATAAAATCTATTTAGTGAAAATTTGAAATTTCAATGTAGTAGTACTTAAATTTTAGGGAAAAAATAAGAAGTAGGTGTTTGTCTAATCACCCTAACCATAATAAAATGATAATATTTTTTTATAATATTTTATATATACATAGAGGACTCATGTTTGGATGTGATGAATATTTTTTAAAAAAAAATTCCAAGTAAATAATTAATTATGATTTTTTTATTACAACTTTTAACAAATATAAAAAATTGTATGTCTGACCACCTTAACTTGGTCAAAAATTCATTAAATTTAATTTAATTTTTTTTAATCCTATATTATGTCAAGCATAGAATGTGACGCATGTTTCAAATTCAAAAAATGTGATACCATTTGAAAGTTATAGATTTTTTTCAATCAACCTATTGATCAGGACTTTAGTCATAATTCTAATAGAAAATGAATAATAATTATTTATTAAATTAAAATTAAAGAATAATTAATATTGGTGGAAAGTTGAGAATCTCCTCTAAAAACCCTTTTTGTTTCATCAATTTTGGGTAAAAAAAAGTCATGAACCACATACCCTACAAATACCCCATAATATTGCCACTTTTTGGACCATCATGATCCTGCACATACCCTAACAACATCAAGTTTCCACAATCCATGATAATCAAGTGCTATTTATGTCTAGATTGAAACTATGTAAATTTTGTGTATCAACATTTCAAATCATACTCCATGAAATAACTAGTAGTAATATTTATCTATCATTTAATTAATTTATGTTTGCACATAATTTTTATTATATTGCCTTTGACTAGAGCTTTGAAAGGGACAACATCAAGTTCCCAACTAGGACACATACAACTTCAACACTCTTTTAAGGAGATTCGTTATTTAAGCTCATAGAAGAGGAGAACAATTAATTCAACTCATTATGCACTTGTTCATCAATATTTTCAATGTCATATCATCATCTAAATTAATCACAATAAGAGGTCAAATGATAATGTCTTTGGAAGGTTCTTGTTTATGTTGTGGTGAAGGTATAGAGTCATCATGCATTACTTTAGGAAAGTTTGGATTTGATTATTTGTGTGTCTCTTTTCTTCTTAATTTGTAACATATGAGCAATAGCATGACGTCTACACCTATGCTCTCTAGAATTTTCATTTCTTCACAGTTTATTAGTGATTTGTGATTTTGTAGGAGTGGGTCTGCTAACCATGGGTTTCTTTTCTTCCCTTATGGGAATAACAAAAGGAACCATGGGAGGTTGTTCAACCAGTTTGTCTTTAGCTTTGTATACTTGTTTGAATTTAGGAGGCACAACAAGATTATTTTGATTGTCTCATGGTCTTTTATATGAAATGGTAGGAGGATTTGTAATAGGTTGTTTATGGATGTTTGGAAGGTAGTGCGGTTCAATCATGGTTTTTTCAAGGATAGGTGGCTCAATCATGGGTTGAGGAATATTTCTAAGGGATAATTATCCTATGTGCTTTTCCTTAAACCTTTGATATGATTTGAAAAATAAGTATTCATGGGGTATAATAGGTTTGATAGGCTTGGGCCAAAAGAAATCCAATGAAATGTTCCCATGGGAAGACACAAGATAAAAGCCACTATGGTGCATAGTAAAGATCTCATTACCAAATGGAAACTTTAAACATTTATGCACAATCAAGGGGATGAAATTCATGGAGCGAAGCCATGGATAGACTAACTTCACACAAAATTGGTCCAATGATGGGATGATGGTGAATGATAAATTTAATGTTTTTGGTGTGACTTTAGAGGGAGATTTATTGAGCCAATCATAGGGAAAGAAAAACCATTATGCGTTTTGATCCATGCTTTCGATTTGTCATATGTATCTTGATAAAGTTCATGAAAAAATAGGAATTATTTAGTAATCATGTTCTCTACACAGATGAAATCAATTAATATCCCTTTAGTAGGCTTGTCACTGATTCTTCCAGCTATGTAAAGAGGACCATCAGGTGCATGTTTGATTATGTCTTTTTATGAGAAAGCAATATAATGGGGCATTTTGGTTTGGCCTATACAAGGTTTACCTTCAATAAAGTTGATTGAGGCATGTATGTTATCATTCTCTTAATTGTTTAAGTTATCATGGAGGAAGCAACCGAGGCTATATAAAATTTGTATTTTGTGTTCAATTTTAAGCATTTTCCTTAGATTTTGTAAAGTAGAAATGATACTAATGTCCATGTTTTCAGTAAGCACAAGGTCTTGTAACTTTTCTAGGGCTTCATCCATTATTTTTATGTTTTCTTGTGGAGCATGAAAAAAATAATTTTCTTGTAGGACATGAACAAAATCATGCACTATAGTTGTAGGTAAGGAAGTCATTGGAAATGAGGTATGCATGATGTGATCCATAGGGGGTTGATTATCAACACTATTAGAAAGAGAGTTAGAAAACCCAAGATCCACACCAATTGATGTATCAGGAGATGACATGAGCCTTGAACTACATCTCACAACATTATTGCCAATAGGACACCAAGTTGTAAAGCTCATAAAAGTTTCACAAACTCAATGTCAACCCAAAACAAAAAGAGGGTAAAATTCAATTCAATTATTTTTCAAAACACATAACTTCTTTGTAATCATCAAATGTTCAATTTCAAGAATGTATTCAAATGTGATAGTCAATATTAGATCCTTAGACCACATGAAAAACTCAAATATTGTAAAGTACATAAAGGAAGTTGCAAGACTAAATTGCATGCAGAATCATGATAACCACATAGATCACTATTAGTGTAGTTAATAGTGTTGTACCTTTTCCTATGTCATGATTACACCTTAGTTAAGTTTACTTAGGGACCACATAGGAGGTAGTTGGAAAATTTCCACTTTGGAGGACTTATCATGTTATTAATTTATCACATCCACCTTTTGTGGACATATCATGTGATTACCTCTCCACCTTTTGTGGGTAATCCACCATTTGTGGTGATTATCACATTATCACTTTTCCACTTTAGGTGGAGTGATAGCTTTTCACAGTTGTCACGTGTCATAAGATTATGAAACTTCTCATAATTTTATTCCCTTCTATGTACTCACCTTGGCTATATAACCAAGGGGTCTCCTATGTACTTTTGCTCATTCTATTTTGCATCATTGGAAGAATACAATTTATTCTTATCATATTATTTCTATCTGTTATGCCTGTGCTTTCTATTAGGCATCTAGATCTTGGGTGGCTATCTTGATAGCCAATTTTTACATAGTATCAAAGCTATTGGAGTACCTTTGGATTGTCATTTTGGGGAGATCTTGAGTGCAATCATGTATTTTCTTGATAGAAATACTAGATTCTAAGGGGGTTCCATTTTTTGGCCTTGTATTGCAGGTGCATTTTGGGAGCTTGTTGCATCAAATCTAAGCTCACCATTGTGTTCAAATTTTTTAAGATAGTCATATTTTTCTTTTGTTTCATCCCAGTTGGACATTGGAGGCCAAATCTACAAAGGTTTGAAGATTGGAGGTGGTTGCCAAATCTAGAAGCTAGCTATCATTTCAAAGCATTTTCAGCCAAAAAGGACATCACCATTGCATCTAGGAGGGCCAAAAACCCCTAAATAGATTTTCAAATCATCAAATTTGGACAAATTTGTCTATCGAGGAAAAAAAAATTATTGGTCAGGCCACATGACCCATCCATTATTGCGTTGGTACGATTTTATTTTTTTTCCATTTTTTTTTATATTTTTGCAAATTAAAATTTTGTTAAAATTTTTTCTTAAAAAAATTACTTATTTGTAGTTGACTTTATTGTAAAAATATTTGTAAAATTTTGATGAGGGCATTAGGACAGAAAACCCACAAACAAGAGAATAATTTTATTATTCAGATGGAGCTTCTTACATGCAGAGGATCTCAAATCCCCAAGTTCTACAATACATGCAAGTTACAAAAAGCTATAGAATCACCCTTTCGCAATATGCGAGCTTGTCCCCCAAAAAGTTACCCAAAAATTAGAAATATGCCCATCAATAGAGCTCCTCTTTAGTTTGGAGCCAAAACAACATTCAAATTTGAGTTTAGGCGGTTTGGCACCAAAAAATAACAACTTGAAGTTCAAATTTCAAAAGAACATTTGCAATTGTATCTTCTAGAAAGTGTGCCAGCTTCCCAGGGCCATAACTTTTGATCTGAGACTCTGATTAGCGAACTGTTTGAATCGTTGGAAAGGTCTCGAAGTCAATAACGTGTTCAAAGTTTGCTACACCAATTTTAGCAAGTTTTGGGGTGGATCCGGGAACTCTAAGTGCCTCAAATCTAACTCGGAAGATTTTCATGTGCAAATCTGGGAAACTAAAACTACAATATCTTTCAAACTAGGAATAGAAAATAAAAACCATAAATTGGGAATTTCATTATGATGAAAAGGGTATCCAAAAATGTAAAAACATCTAAAAATTGAGAAACTTGAAATTTAACTATTTTTGGGTGATGCAAGATTGCCCTTACACCACTGGATGCTCTTGCATCAAATTTTATTTTAAATTTTGATTTACAAATGAAAATAATAAAAAAAGGGGGTGAAAGAAAATTTTTGCGGCCTGGTACATTGCGTAAAGTAGGTACTAGGTACTCGCCTATCCCCTCTTGTGGCTCCATGTGGTTGTACCATCATCGACTAGTGGTTCGTGAAAAGTTCTGGCACATTCTTGCGAGCCCCCATTCCCTCCAACCGACACTCATTCATTACCAAATAGTGAAATTTCAACACTGACGGTCTACACTTTTAAAATTGGCTAGCATAAAATTCCAGCAATAGCATTCTCCTAGTGGTAGGCATAAAGGAATATTTTGGACCACATTCAAAATATTCCGGCGAACAAAGAAGAATATTCTAGTAGAGTATTCAGTGGAGGATGACTGGGAGGAAGATGAGTATACAACATTTATTTTTACCTAAGCAGAGCATTTTTTGCTATGACGGTCATACAACTATCAAATTTAAGTTTTTGCTTTGCTGACATTAGCATTGCATTAAAATATTTTTGAAAAATCATACCCCCTCTCCATTGAGCCCTTTAGTTTTGAAATTTAACTTTGAAGGCTCATATCTTGGTCATTTTGAGGCCATTTGTAGTGCAATTTTTTTTATTTGGGACAATTTTTCCCACTCTATGCATTGGTGCAAACAGTTTCTAGTTTTGATGCTTGAATGTTTTAAAAAATCCAAATTGTCATAGGTTTTTTTGAGTTGTCACCATTTTTTCAACTTTTAGGGCTCTATTTAGGCTCATATGAACTCCTTTTCAGGTGTCATTTTTTTTTCTGAAAGTGCATGAATTTTATGAAATTCATAGTGGTGTTATTAGTTTTTAGTAATTATGATCAGAAATTGTACTTTCAACATATGGTATTTTTTGACCTATTGTGGCATTTGTAAAGTTAAGATCTTAGTTTGGTCTTTTGTACCATTCATTTGAGTATGTTGTAGCCCACTAAAGGTAGTTGTAAAACATTGAAAATCAAAAGTCCACTTTGCTTGGCTTGCAAGTGGCCATTTTACATGCACTAAGTATAAAGTGCCAAATCATCTTTTTTGGGGGAGTTATTTGATTGAGTGAATTTGGGGGGGTGTCTTGTGTGATTGTTCCTCTCTCTCTATCTTGTTCTCTTTCATTTTTCTACTATGGGTTCTCTTAAGTTTCCTTTGTTAACTCCACACAACTATGCTTCTTGGAAAATTGATGCTTGGAGCAAGTTAATGTAAAAAGGATTAACTCATTATATTTATGGAATTGTTGTTGGACCATCTAATCCTAAAATTAATCCTATTTTTCATATGGATTGGCTAACTAAAAATACTATGGCTCTTGGAACTTTGAGGAAATATGTATCTAAAGATCTCATCTTTCAACTTGAAAAGTGTAAGAAAATCAAAGATGCTTAGGAAAATTTTGGTCAATTTTATGGCCAAGTTGATGAGATTAGAGGTTATCAGCTTGATAATGATCTCATAATGTTAGATCACAAAATTTTTGATACAATCCAAGACTATGTCACTAAGGAAAATGAGCTGAGCTTAGCTTAAGGATTGTGGCATTGACAAGAAGCATGCATAGTTAGTCTACAATTTGTTGGGAAAGCTTCCATCAGAATATGTAGCATTTGTTTCTAGAATCCAAAACCATTGCTTGATAGTGGGTATTTATTTCACTATGCCATCATTTGATGCATTTACAAAAAAATTGATGCTAGAGCAAGAAAAGTTGATAAGCATGGGAGTTCTCAAGTCTTCAAAGTTGAAAGATTTGGTGGCTAATCAAGGGACTCAAGGGAATCAAGGAAAGGGTTCCAACAAGAAGCATAAGCAATCTAAGCCAAAGATATAACAAGATAAATCACAATCATCCTCTCCACAACAAGGGAATTCTTAATCTTCTCCCAAGAAGGGAAATTCAAGCAAGGAGAGACCATCTTGTTCATAGTGCAAGATATTTGGTCCTAATGAGCATCATTGCCACACTAAGAAAATTGATTAGTTGACAAGAATCATCAAGAAAACCAACATCAACTTGCAATTCGCCTACAAGAAGGATTAATCTCCTTCTACTTCCTCACAATCACAAGGGAAAGGGAAAGAATTTTTGGCTACTGCAGGCTCTTCACGACAATGGATACTTGAATTAGGTGCTACTCATCATATGAGTTATACAAGGGAGAATTTTTGTTCTTTCGATCCATCTAAGGTACCTCACATCTTCATAGGTGATGATACTCAAGTGGAAGTTGAAGGAAAAGGTTTGGTTGTCAAGGATGATGGAACATTTGAAAATTTTATCTATGTTCCTAACTTAAGTGCCAATCTTCTTTCAATCTACCAAATCACTCACTTTGGAGATGGCAAGAAAGTTGAGCTTCTACTAGATTCAGTTGTGGTAAAAGAACTTAAGGATGATTCCTTGGTTGTAGTGGGACAATCCAATCACAACACACGACTTTACTCATTCTCCCACTTTTTTCCTAATTCTCTTTCTACAACCTTGCTCTCTCATTCAAATTTAAAAAGTAAGCTATGGAATGAGTGGTTTGGACATCTCAATTACTGCTATATTTAGTAGCTTACCTCCAAGGATATGGTATCAAGGCTCCCTCAAATCATCTTTTCAAAAGGTGTATGTTTAGGTTGTTCCTTGGGTAAGCATCCAAAAGAGAAGTTTGACAAAGGGAATTCCTAGAGAGCTTTGGAAGTTCTTCAATTGGTTCATAGTGATGTAGCAGGTCCATTTCCAATGCCATCATTTAGCAAGGCCTGCTATTTCCTCACCTTCACTGATGAATACTCTCACTTCACATGGGTTTGTTTTCTTGTTCACAAGAGTGAAGTATTTGAAAATTTTCCAGCCTTCAAGTCTCATGTGAGAAGCAATCTGGGAAGCAAGTCAAGATTCTTCGCACTGAAAATGGAAGGGAATATGTGAATAATAGACTTGAGGAATTTTGTACTCTTGAGAGGATTGATCTTCAACATTTAGTTGCTGAAAGGAAGAATATGACCCTTCAGGAGATGTCTAGTTACATGATTCATGCTCATTCTCTTGGTTCTCAATTTTGGGAGGAAGCTATCAGTTGTTCCACACACATCCAAAATCAAGTTCCCCATAAGGATTTTAAGGGTATGACTCCTTTTGAGGTTTGGTGTGGAATAAAATTGGTTGTGAGACACTTTAGAGGGTTTTGTTGTCTAGCTTGGGCATGCATACCTCTAGAGAAGTTCAAGGAATTTGAACCTTAGAGTAGGAATTACATCTTTGTTGGATATCCTAAAGGTGTTAAGGCATATAGACTTTTGGATTCAGAGACACATGAGCTATTCATTGAGAGGAGTGTTCACTTTGAGGAAAGCTCTCCTATCTTGGCCTCTAACCCTTCTATTCATTCCTCCATAGTGGAAAGTGATGATTGTGACTCAGATGATGATTCTCCCTCAACTCTAACTCATAGGATCACACCTTCATAGGGTCCTCTTGTAATTGAGGAGCCTCATCATTCATCTCCTACTAGACCTCGTTGGGCTCGATAGACTCTTGAGTTAGTAGATTCCCTTGTTCCAAGGGTTCCTTCAAATACTCGAAGGATGTGGTCACAACATCAAGATTTTCCAAATGCTTTTATTGCTAGTCCTTCCAATCCACAGTCCTTAAAGGAAGCATCAGGAGTTCCAAAGTGGGATTCAACAATGGAGGAAGAGTGTAGTTCCTTGATGAGGAGCCATACATGGGATTTAGTTCCACTCCCTAAGGGGAGAAAGATGGTTCAATGTAAGTGGATCTATCAAACCAAGTATGTAGCGAATGGAAGTGTGGATAAATATAAGGCTCAACTTGTGGCAAAAGTTTTCTCATAGGTTCTAGGTGTTGATTAAATAGAAACCTATGCACCTATTTCTAAGATGAACTCCATTCTCTTGACACTTGCTATTGTTATAGCTCATGGTTGGGCTATACATCAGATGGATGTGAAGAGTTCATTTCTTCATGGGGATCTTCATGAGGAGATTTACATGGAGCAACCACATGGATTCATACAAGATTCTTCTGAGGAAGTTTATCTATGGCCTCAAACAGGACCCTTGGGCTTGGTATGCCAAAATGGATTCCTTTCTTCTCTTAATAGAATTCACCAGGTGTCATTCAAATTTGAATGTCTACATCTTGTGAGAGGATGACTCATTTTCTACTTTTTCTCTATGTTGATGACTTGATCATTACAAGGAGTACCTCATCCATCATTGGTAGTGTCAAATCTACTTTGTAAGAAAGATTTGCTATGACTGAATTAGGCCTTTTGCACTATTTTATTGGGATTAAGATCATATAGTCAGCTTCTGGGATCTCTCTTTCTCAACCCAAGTATGCTCTTGATCTTCTAGCTTAGTTTCACATGGCTGATTGTAAGCTTGCTCTAACTCCCTTTCTTTCAAGAGTCAAGCTTGAGTCTAATTGTTCTACTCCACTTGTTGATGCCAATTTGTATCATCAACTTGTTGGGAGTCTCATCTATGTGAATCACACACACCATGATATCTCCTTTTCAATTGGCATGGTTTCATGCTTTATGCAGGAACCACATGAGCTTCACTGGAAAGAAGCAAAATGCATCTTGCATTACATACAGGGTACACATCATCATGGGATTCACTATGTAGTAGGTACAAAACTTACCATGGTGGGATATATAGATTCTAATTGAATTGGTGATCTTTAGGATCATAAATCCATTTCTAGCTACAACTTTCCTCTTGGTTATGGCCCCTTTTTTTGGCAAAGTAAGAAGTAGCATACTATTTCTCTTTCTTCAACTGAGGCTGAGTATCGAGGGGCTATTAATGCCACTATTGAGGCTATTTGGCTTCAGAATATTCTCATAGAGTTTGGATTCACTATTTCACATCCTACAATCATTCATTATGACAACCAAAGTTCCATTCAAATATCAAATAATTTGGTTCACCATCAGAGGACCAAACACATCAAGATTCATATGCACTACATTAGGGAGATGATACAAGAATAGGTCATTGATTTGGAGTATTGTCCTAAAGCACAACAAGTTGTAGATATCTTCAACAAACCCTTCACTAAGAGTATATATCATCATTTGTGATCTCTCTTGGGGGTACGGGATGTTTCATCTAAGGAGGTCTCTTTAATTCTTCATTCTCTCTTATGGGGGGGACTTTTTCCTCTTCTAGGCTTTTTGTCCTTCTCATACATTTGAGAGCTTTCTCTCTTGTTTTACATCTCTTTTGGGGGGGAATTTTTTCCCACATGGTTTTCTCCTTTTCTCCTCTTTATGATGGATTTCATTGCATTTTTACATGGGTACCTAACATGGCCTAGTTGCTAGGATCCATATTGTATTGTTTTATTTTGTGTACATTCTCCCTAAGTTGCACTTAAGGGGGGGTGCTACTATAATTAAAAATTTAGTACCTTGTCCCAGGTCATGATTACACCTTAGTTGCTTCTACTTAGGGACCATAGGAGTGTACTAGGATCATTTCCCACCTTGGTGGACTTACTCATGTTATTACTTTATCACATCCACCTTTATGGCATATCACATGATTACCTCTCCACCTTTTGTGGGTGATCCACCAATTGTGGTGATTATCACATTATCACTTTTCCAATTTTAGGTGGAGGATAGCTTTCAAAGTTGTCTCTGCATGTCATAAGATTAAGTGAAACTCTGTCATAATATTATGCCCTTCTATGTACTCACCTTTGGCTATAACCAAGGGTTCCTATGTACTTTTGTTATCTCTATTTACATCATAATTGGTAGAATACAATTTATTCTTGTCATATTATTTATATCTCTCTTATGTATGTGCTTTCTATTAGGCCTCTAGATCTTGGGTGGCTATCTTTATAGCCAATTTTTACAATCACAAAAGAACCATAACATAGTATTTTTATGAGTGGAAAACCCTCATAGGGAGAAAAAGCCACCCAAGAAAATTGCCTCACTGGATTAATAGAATACCACTAATTATATAGCCTCATTAGCTACTTTTTGTTCCTTACTAGAAAAGCCTCATTGGTTACTTTTTTGTGTCACTGGAAAAGATTTACTTGATACAAAATATGCCTCACTAGCTACTAAATATGCCTCACTAGCAAAAGAACCTCACTGGTTACAATTATTCCTCACTGGCTGATACAACTTTCACATCAAGATAAAGAGTAAACTATAGAGGGTCTCTCCATTTCACTAAAGCTCGTGGAAAATTTCTACCTTAAGAAATTTCATGTCATATAGATTCCATTTTATTGAAACCTAGAAGACATAAAATGTATTAACTTAACTCCACTATCTTTTTGTATTTAATCTTTTAGAACACAAGATTCAATTTACATTCAAACTGTAAAAAGTACATTCAGGAACTCATTTTCATGATACATCTACAAAATAGGGTTTTGAGAGAATCCACTCCATAAAAAGCATAATAAATTAACCAAATCACATTAAATTGTACACTTGAATAATCATTTATCTTCCTAACCAAATGTCGTACACAAGCCACTATTATATATAGCAATCAATAATTTGATAAACCGCATTACAACCATACCTTTAATAATGAAAAAAAATAACTAAAAAAATTTATAAATCTTAACTACACAAACCACCAAATCCTTCATCTACTCATAACCACCAAAATTTTGGTGTTTTCAAAGCCTTGAAACATGTCATTGCATACCATAAGATAAAAATACCTAAGTTCACTGTTGTATACACCAAATTCTCAACTTTGCATAATGCTTGATAAACCTTGCTTTGCACATTATAGAATATTACCTTTCTGAACTAGTAACCCTATAAGGGGCTAGTAGAAACAATCACATTTACTTCCTTCAAACCTTTTCAAACCTTTCACTAACATTTGCAACCTATTGGGTAGGTTACTAATCAAAATAACTTTAATCTATGCCTTACAAATTTATAAATAAATACAAACATTTCAAAAACCCTTGAAGGAATGCAAGAGCCCTTTTGTCACCATAAACATTAGACAAGGTCACACAAGTTTTTCAATTAGATATTTTCCAAGAAGAACCTCAAGGTAGAAAGAAAAATTTCCCAACACTATACCACTACTCACCTAAATCTAACATCAATGAAGAAAATAATGCCAAAGCTAACAAACTCCCCCTTTGGCATTGATTTCAACAACCAAACCTATGTTGCTCCCTCTTTGAAGATAAACCTACAAATACACTTGAAACAACCTTGACATGGAGAAAATGTTAACCACTCTCAAAGAAAATATGCACTACCAATCTCAAAGGAAACAATGCAATCATCAAGGAAGCAATTGTCAAATATGCACTGGACCAAATGTTGACCACTCTGAAAATCAGGGAAAACTCTTCCACTTTATTGCAAAAAAGTGGACTCAACTTCTTGCACACACCTATTAACAACCAATTCCATGGAAAAATCTATTAGCTAGTCACTTGGGAAATAGAATCCCCTCAACTAAAAACCCTTAGATAAGTGCACCCCTTGTCATATTAAGAATAATTATTTAAAAACTAGAATATCTAGGTTTAAGGTGAATGTTTTTTTTCTTAAATGGGGTCGGGACTAGCCTGGGAAAGGTGGAATCAATAGGGATTGTTGGAAAGGTACATGAAATATAGGAATACCTATTACAACTTACCAAAAATAAATTGTGGAGCATCTTCCCAATGAGGAAGATAGTTTAAGGGGTTCCCTATAAGGGTCATGTCTCTATAAGAGACTAGGTGAGGATATTTGTATGTAATAGTTGATAGAATAGGATACTATTGTAATTATGTTGCAAGTGTTGTCATTGATGTCAATAGTATGGAGATTGTTAGAGATTGGTTGGTACTAATATTTTATGAGATTGTTAGTTACAAATACAGAAAAGCTTGTTGACGCACCATTTCACTTGTTCTTCAAGATCTTTGAGAAAATTTCCGAAAGAGTGTATCTGAGGCTCCATATTTTCTTACTGGTCAATATATGTGTGCGTAGTTTGGATGACGACTGTAAAGTTGTCTATATCTATAGTTTCTGCCTTGACCAAGGCAAACCCTTGGAAGATTGTGTTTGGTGTGTTTCCATGAAGATGGGTTGAAAAGTAAGAGGAGAAATGACATCGTCTCTGCAAATCTATTCATACATTTTATCTATGACGAAACATTCATATGTTGCTTCTATTTATCATACCTTAGATGTTCTTTTATTGAGTTTCTCTACAAGTTCAGTTCCTATGTTGGAGTTTTAGTGGTAATGCATCCTAATGTGTAGGATGAAAGTATTCTTTAGTTTTAGGTGCTTGTGGTAGTGGTGTTGTATATTGTGATAATGTGGAATATTTTGGAATATTGTGAAGTATTTTTGTGTAGTCTGCATGCTGTTGTTAGACCTAAAGAGGCATGTATGTGGTCACTTGTTAGTGTTAGTGTAGGTTTGGCTAGCCTGGCATGCTAGTGCTAATTACAAAGGTTGATAGTTGTTTGTGGAAGCATGGAAAATCATTTGGTATAGATTTGGGTCCTAGATAACCCTTGGTATGGTTTTCCTTCACTTATTTCCATCATGGAAGTGATTTTTGTTGACCTATATTGTTGTTGCATGTTTGAGGTGCATATGTTTCATTAACGTTGACCTAATTAAGATTGTTTAGGTTGTAGATGGTATAAATGCAAGATGGAGTTTGTGTGAGATGCAATTTTTTTCAAGTTTGGTGATCTAAGTGTGAGCTTAATTTTGATGACTCTAGATGTAGTGACCAAAACATGTCTACATTTTTAGTGTGTTTCAAGTTGTTGGAGGTAGTGAGCGAAAGGTTATGGATGGCATAGAGTTGTAGTGGATAATTCTTCATGTTGATCTAAGATAGTGAGTCTCTTTGTAATAGTTACTTCTTTTTTGTGGGCAATGCACCCTTCATAGTGAGCCTTTCTTCTTTTGTAGGTAGTGATCCTAATTGTATTCAACATTGTTATTCATATATATGTGATCTAATCCTTATAGTGGTTTTTTTCTACATAGATTTTTCCATGTAAATCTAGTGTTCCCTTATATAGTTATGTTTGTATTACTCTTTCACCTTTTTACACTCTATTAATACTTAATGAGGGTTTAAAGTTTGATAAGGGTTTGAAAGTTAATGAGGGATTAAATTTTTAATGTACAATTGATTCACCCCCCTTCTTAGTTTTCTTTTGCATCTAATAGATACATCATCATTAGAGATCATAGAGATAAGATAGAGAAGATTTCTGATACCGCAAAGTGAGAGCAAGTGTCCCACTTGGGCCAATATACATCTGGAGAATGTTAAAAAAATATAAACATTGGTTGATACAAACTTTTTTGTTGCTCACTAACTGTTCAACTTGTAGTTTGATTTTACAAATCTGAAAACTCAATGTGGTATTCTTCAAAACCTCCTTTTGAAGCAAATGAAACAAGGAAATGAGACAAAACACTATATTAGAGTAAAGCCTTAAAAACATAACATCCTAATGATCATAATTGATAGTAAAAAAAAACTGTGTGTCTATTTCTCCGTATATGTAATAAAATTATATGTCTCGCACCATCAAAAATTTGATTAACATAAAGACTGGCTCCAAGAAGAGCTTCTTTCCAACATAACTTATGAGTGAAGATAGCAGAAAAATCATTGAACACAAAATTCCATAGATTTTTAACCAACTGACAGTTCCAAAAAATGTGCTTCATGTTTTCATGATTGTGACAAAAAGGACAATTAGTTGGCTAGATCATAATAAATTTTAGCCTATCCTCAATGGGTAGCTTAAAGTGTATTATCTTCCAAGAAAGTCACTAAACATCAAAGTTAACTCTAGATCTCCAAATTTGAGCATATAATTTTAACCAAGACCTCTCACTGAACCTACACTTCCATTTAGCATTCAAATGTGATTTCAAGGGAAAATCAAGAACCAACTTCAAGCTAATCTTTTTAAAGGCAAGGAAAAAAAGGGATATGAAGATATCCATGACTGGTCCTTGAAAAAATTGTGATGGACTAAAGTACACAACTTCACAAATAGCTCCAAAAACACTAAAGATTGCACGATCAAGAAAGATTTATGTTTGTTATTAAGACCAGACTAATTTTTAACCACATTCCATGAAGACCAACACATGGAATGAAAGTCCCATAAATTTCCAATATTATAGACCCCATTTTCAAATAAAGGATTAGAATGCTTTAGGAAGCTTAATGCAAGGGGTTGGCCATGATAGAGGATATTTTTTTTCCACCAAATAGAGGAGGTGGAAAATCTAAAATTGAGTTGAAGGGATTCTCCTCCTCTCAATTTTAAGGAGTAAAAAACATATTTCCAAGTGATCTAGATGGATCAAAGGGGGAAAGAAGCCTTGATGGGAAGAAAAAGCATGAATAACTTTGTCTAGCCAACCCACTTGTTGTCATTTTCCTTTAATTGAAACATTATTAATCGGATATCAAATGAGGACCTTCTATTGTTCATCCAAATTAATAGCTCTAATAATCCATTTGGTAGCCAAAGAGATCCCCTGAGTCCCTAGATCTATGTGAACCAAACCTCCTTTATGTTTCGGTTGGGTACAATGAGACCGTGATGTAGATATATATCCTAGACTACCCTCCCATTTAGCCCATAGAAATCTACAAATAATTTTAACTAGGTCCTCATCCCCATTTTTAGAAGGCATCCAACATGAAGAATATTAAACATGTGTTGAAAGGAAATTCTTTTTAACAACTTGGATTTTACCAGCCAAGGAAAGGAATTTATACCCCCAGTTAAAGAGTTTATGCTTGAGTCTATTAAGGAACCAATTCCACATGTCACATAGAGTCCCCAATACCGAAAGGAATTCCAAGGTACCTCATAATTTCTCCATGTTTGATTTGTTTCCATTCTTTGGGAATCCATTAGGGAACAACCCCAACTTGCACCAATAAGAATTATGTTTTGTTATGAGCTAATTTGGAAATTGAAAGTTCACAATAAAGCTCCAAAATTTCCATTAGATTAGAGATATCCTTTTTAGATTCCCATGAAAAAATTAGGTTGATGTTCTTAGCAACAACTCTTAAACATTTCATATTTGATTTGGTGAGTATGTTGTATTGAAATTGAAATAGAATTATAAATGATTACAAAGAAATAGATAGTTTGGTTTAACATAATTTAAAATATATCATATTTTTAAATAGAAGAAAAATAAAAAATATGTTTTTAAAAAAGGGAAGGGACAATCTTTAAAGTTCTAATATAAGTCAATATAATAAAAATTATATGCAAACATAAATTAATTAGATGATAGATAAATAATAGGTTATTTTGACAAGGGGATTTGTGATATTTAGAAAGGAGAAAAAGACACCAAGAGGTGAGTGTGGGATCATGGGGGTCTAAAAAGTGGTGATATGACAAAAAATTGGATGACTACCTTTCTCTATCTAAATTTGATGAAACGAAAAGGGTTTATCAAGAAAATTGAACAGGTTTCTAACAATATAAGATATTCCTTATTTGGAATTAAATAGATAATTATTATTGATTTTTTGTACATGCATTTTGACTAAATTCTTGATTGATAGGCTAATTGAAAAACATTCACAATTCTTAAATGATTTAACATTTTTTTAATCTAAAAGATGTGACACATTTTATGTTTCCCATAATATAGGATTAAAAAAAGGAAAAAATTCAATTTCATGAATTTTTGATGGATTATGAAATTGGTCAAAAACAAGGTTTTTTCAAAAAAAAAAATTTAATAAAAAATTCATAATAATTATTTACTTGCAATTTTTTTTTTTTTTTTTTTTTTTAAATAGCACCACTTGAACATGTTTCACATTTATTTATATATTGAAAGTTTAAATAAATTACACTTGTACCCAGTTGTCGATTTTTACTTTTTTCTCAAACATTTGTACTATTTTGAAATTTTACTGCCAAAATAATTTTATTTTTTCAAGTACGCAGGTATCTTAGAATCATTCAATTTTTCACCACAGAATTTTTTCTTGAATATTTTTTCAAATTATGTTGGCAACTTATTCAAATTTTTATATCAATTTTCTATTTCGTTTTTCTAATTTTTCACTACTTATAGGGATCGAATGGAAGGACGACGTTTGGATGGGTTGGGATCCTTATTCTAGGAATTTTTTATTTTTGATTATATCCTTTTTATAAAATAGGTTTGTAGATTTGGTGTAATTCCACAACTATGATTTAGTCCTCTAGACATAAACTCATCCTGAGCTTAATATGAACTTTTTCTATTATTTTTTCTTTATTCATATCAATCTTCTATAACATTTATGTTAGCTTGGAGCTTGGTGGCATTGAAAACACATCTCAATAGATTGCAAGGACTTTTTGAGTTAAATCAATCTCAACAATATTGAAAAATGTTGAAGAAAATAAATAAGGTCCTAAGATATAGATTGATTAATGTTTTAGTGCACCAAAATCCAATTATTTTCTATAAATTATTATTTCAATGCTCCAAGAAAAGAGATTCCTTAATGATCAAGTTATGATTAGAAGATTAGAGTGAATGCAGGCGTTGCCACTAGTTAGAGTCTCTGCATTTTGATTAACTGCAATTTCATGATGCAATGGAATTCCATTTAGTTCAAAAGTGATTTGTGTAGGAAAAAAACTTGTTACATCGAAGGCGTTCCCTCAATGAAGTTTCACAAGTCCATTTTGTCTATCAACAATCTCAAATTTGGGTAGGGCATGCAAGACCATCTTCTTCATCCTCACCATTGGACTCGACAGTTTCATATCGGGTCTACTTGGCCTCATTAACAATTGCAGAATTTAGTAATGTGTAGAAATGATGTGACAGATAGGTGGATGACATTTATGAGATGTTCAATCTCATCTAACTTGCATATGATT
Source organism: Sequoia sempervirens (assembly GCA_007258455.2). Taxonomy (NCBI): domain Eukaryota; kingdom Viridiplantae; phylum Streptophyta; class Pinopsida; order Cupressales; family Cupressaceae; genus Sequoia; species Sequoia sempervirens. The sequence goes on from VDFB02114275.1 coordinate 159,832, forward strand.
CTTTCACCGCCACATTCATGTGTATCAGATATTTTCTTCATGTGTATGAGATATGGCATGGCATTTTCTTTGTAAAACTCACTGTTGTTAAAATCAGACAAGCTGAAGAGTTGATTTTTTCATGGTGTTCTTGATTTTCCGTCACAATTGCCTTGGAATCACCTACTTAGGTATTCCACGGTATTCATCTATTTATGAATTTGCTTGGAAATTTATAAATAATGAATTCATTTTGTGCATATCTTGCGATCATTGTTGACCTGCAAATGACATTTGTTTGAGGCATCTTTAGTTTAGTTTTAGAGTATAATTAAATTAGTCATCCTGGGAAAAATAAGAACACACCAATATTTTAATGCAGACAACAAATAGCTCAAAATAAAAATCTTGCAATGACAATTATTACTGTGTCACATATTTGAAAACAAAAATATCTTCAGACAACTAAATGGGGGAAAGGAAATCAACCTGACCAATTTCTTACTAATATCCTTACTAGAGCTCTTTAAATCTAACAAAGATGGATGTCCATACTATTCCAAAGCTCCCATTTTAGCATGGGTAGGGGGGATGTTAGAAAAGGTTGTGAAATGTTGCTTTAAACCTGACAATTGCAATTTCTTGGTAATTTCTCAAGCCTTTTGAGGGGCCTTGTCAAACACTTCCACAACTGGAATAGGTCTATTCAGCAAATACATTTTGTATCTTTCTTCTACTGAAGAGCACTCTTGGTTTGTATTTTACCCACAGTCCTTGCCAAGTAAGCCTTCACAGCTAAGTCCACCAAGGGTTTGTGAATTTTTGGATATAAATCTATGGTTTCAAATACACACAAGTGTCAATTTAATGCTTCCAAAGTCCATCTCATATCTTTGTTTTCTAATCTCATTACTTTTAAGCTCTCATAATCTGATAATTCCTTTCTTATTTGTTCAACACATGCTTCTGGCTATGAATTTTCTTCTTGCAAATGTCTAATATCCAACTCTTCCATGATGCAAGGCTTGTAGGTCCTATAAAGAATGACAAATAAAAATGAAGTTAAAACGTTTGCAGAAGCCCTCCAAATTTGACTTATAACCCAATAAGAAGAACTAAAATATCACCTATAAATACCCCACATTTTGCATACATGTCTATGCGGGATGTTCCAACTACAACATCTACAAAAATTATTGTAATCCTTTATGATTTGATGGATGTCCATACCTTGTTCCATTTATTTTTTCTATTTTTCATTTACTATTTGTACAACACCATCGAGGGAGATAGAGGTAATGATTGCAAGATATGTAAAAAATGGATTTGTTGAAAAGGCTTTAGAAACTTTCAAGCAAATGTAGTTGGTAGTTGTACAACCAAATTCCACAACCTTCACCTATATCCTCCCTATGTCTACCAAAAAAGGGAGCTTTGGAATAGGGTATGGACAGTCATTAAAGGATCATGGAATTAGGATATTTTTTGATATTATAGTTGGAAATGCTCTAGTAGACATGTATGCAAAATGTGGAAGCAAAGAAAAGGCACATAAATTTTTGACATAATGCCTCAAATTATCTCATGGAATGCAATGATTGCAGGATATGCACAAAGTAGAATTTTTAAAAAATCTTTAGAAAATTTCAAGTAAATGTAATTGGCAAGTGTAAATCCAAACTCCACAACTTTTTTCAGCATTCTCCCTGCCTACCTATGCCGAAATAGGAGCATTGGAATAGGGTATGTACATCCAATAAAGCATAAAGAAAAGAGGAATTTTATCATATTTTGCAGTTGTAACTACCCTGGTGGACATGGGTATGGACATCCATTAAAGCATAAAGAAAAGAGGAATTTTATCATATTTTTCTATTGCAACTGCCCTGGTGGAAGCATAGAAAAGGCATGTTCACTATTTGACAAAATACCCCAATGACATGTCATCTCATGGAATGCAATGATTTCAGGATATGTACAACATGGAATTTCTAGGGATTCTCTCAAAATATTTGAATTAATGAAGCATTTTAGAACATAACTTGACATTTTAAGCTTTTCTAATGTTGGTGCATCATTAATTCCATCATCCACCATGGCAGTCATGCCCTCCTGCTTTAGCTCTCCAATAAATCCCATCTTGTCTTCTTGTCCTTCATTATTTAGTATTATGCTTGTATACAAAATGTGGTGCAAAAGACAAGACACGTGGTCAAAAGATTTGATAGATGGACACACCTTCAACTATAACCATGGAGAGTAGTCTTAATAGTAGTAACATTTATTTTCTTGACTATTCCAATTATTAAATGTTAATTATTTCAAATACTGATAAAAGCTATTCTATTACATAAATAAAAGAATGTTTGATTTTTTAGTTTTTTTCTTGGATAATTGAAAATGTGTAAGATTTATTTTACAAATATTATCTTTCATATTATATGTCAGCTTTATTTTCCAACTATTCTAGCAACGGATTGCAGAGATGAACCAGATAATTAGTACTTTGGCAGTGTCTACTAAGAAATTATATCTTAATTCAATGGAAGAGGTTGTTAAAGCTGGATATTGGCAAGACGACAGTTGCAAAGGCTTTGTATAATTAACTTTATGGTGATTTCGATGTTGCTTGCTTTGAATTTAATGTCTATGCCGTTGTTGTATATGGCACAAGTCTTACAAATTTGTTACTACATAGGTGGCCATCTCCCATGGCCATTGCCTAATGAAGAATTTTGTCTTTAAGATGGTGTCTCAACTATTATTTGTTCATATAGGTAGTATTTATTTTAACAGATCCATTAATTTTGCAACTTAATCAAACAATAAAGATAAATCTGGTAATGTATAATTCTTATTTCTAATGTCTCTTTCAATGTCAATTTTATAAGTCGCTTATTGCAAGCATAACATTAGCCTATTGTAATGGAACCTAATTATCTTCCTAATTCAAAGATTTAGTTTCAATTGTATTTCAATTCCTATAAGTGAATGCATAATTGTTAAATGATCTACCTTTAGATCTCATGTATTACACAATGATATCCAAAAAAAAATGGACCAATTTTTTCACTAATGACCTTCCACACCTCTTCGAAGTGCCATTACGCACCGAAGTTTTTAGTCCTTATACACAACCATTTATTGGTACGAAGCCATCCATACGTTATGAATATTGGAACAAGCTTTACCATACCGTTCAGCTTTAAATCCATCAGGTGAGAGATGCGTGTGGCGTGGCAGGCATTCCAGGTGGCCCCGAACCAACACTCAATGCTTACGATCTAGCCTTGCTTATATTTTGTGCCCATAAGTAACCATGTATGAATTATAACGATTGATTGAGCATTCATTATTCAGTTCCCACCACCAACGTTCTATTTTTCCCTCCGCTTCAAGGCCTGGCTTTACAATTTTCATTGTATGCAGAACAGAATTGTTTGTTTGGGGTTGAGCTCCGGTTTCCCACATTTTGTCCAATAAATATGAAGTAGAAAATTAAATTGCTCTCAACGTGTCTTATATGATGACTTAGAGGAATTCCTCAAGTGGAAACTATTATCCACATTCACCTTATCTCAGAGACGGTTCCAGATGTAATGTTGATTCAATATATTTGATTTGGTGATTATGCTGTATTCTAATTGAAATAGAATTATAAATGATTACAAAGATAGTTGATAAAGTAATTTAATATAAAGTAAAATACAATAAGTTAAGAGTATTTATTATATATTTCTATTTTTTTAGGGAAAAGACAAGTCTATTTTAACGTAATACAAACAA
>VDFB02114277.1:0-15749 GCA_007258455.2 Sequoia sempervirens
GGTAATCAAAATCAAACCTATACCTGTAGGTCTTGATCATCATGATCTGCATTTAAGCATAAATAGACTTAGCCTTTTGTGAAGTTGGGATAGTATATCGGCCAATGGTCAATGGGAACTTGAATCCACGCTTGTGGTTGCTTCTTTGTTCTTTTTGCACTAAAATCAACTGTCTGCATGTTTCCATGAGAACCCACTTATCAGAAGGATAATGTGGAAGCATGTAAGGACAGCCAGTGTAGCACCCTACTCTTAAGTAAGTAAATATTGGGAATTGAAGAAATAGGCATCCAACTTTACTTACCACCTTATAAGCCTCATCAGATACTCTCCTTCTTTCAAGAGCTGGATCAAAATTAAAAAGCAAAGGTGCGAAGAAAGCATCTGTGACCCGCCTGAAGTGATGAAAGCTTTCCTTCAGCTCCAATTGATAGAAACACGTATCTGAGTACCATCATCCGATTCCCTTTTGTAGATAGACTTGGGAATTGTCTCATTACAGCTGCCACGTACACCAAGTAAGAAGTCATATAGAATTTCAATGTGGAAGGAGCATTGATTAGCTGTTCATGTATTTCATCACTGATCTATTTACCCCAATCAATGTGCACCTTTTGTCTTCTTATAATCCTGATGTATTCATACATCCAATCATGAAAAGTGGACGATTCTGGCAAGCCTTTCACTCTGCTTAAAAATGTGATCATATCTTTGGCGTCATCTTTGAAATCACTTCGCAGGAGTCCCTTTGGCCATCGGAAGCGGAATGGTCCACAAGGCCTCTTCAACCATTGAGCATTTATGAGGGTTTTTAGCCTTGTTGGGATTAGCATCAAAGAATACTCTTGTGCTTTTATTGTAAATATCAATGTATTTTTTCCATTTGAGAACTTTACACAATGTCAAAGAAATGGGGTCAGAGTCTTAGAATCTAGATTCCGAGGAAAGAATCGATCACACTACTTTCTCTGATGTAGTGAGACGCCACCTGAAGAACAAACTCCGTATTATGTGCAGCTGTAGGGAACATTGCTACCAAATGCAAGTTACTGTGTACAATTGCTCTCATTGGATCAGGAAGAGGCTTCGTCTCCGTTTGCTTCGCAAAATCAACCAAGTCCTGATGACCAACCTCTGTGTCTTTTATTTCTTCCACCTTGGAGACCACTACGGTTGGCGGATAGACGCCTTGATATTTATACTTCATTTTGGCTTTTGCTCTTGAAGAAGACGGAGGTTTACCGACAGTCATCAGGAACAACTCAAACTTTGATCACTCAGACTTTGAAGATCTTTGAAAAGAGACTGCAAGGTGTTGAGCTAGAACAAACATTAGTTGTTAGGTAGCATGGGGATGCACGAAACGAGCAACGATGATGGGAAAGCGTGGAGCGGATGACAAGGCATGCAAAACGATGCACAAAATGGATGGAAAGAAGTCCAGGAGTAAATCAGGCGAGTTTGAAGTTCATCTGGAAAAAATTGTAAAAAGTGTAAGGGCGCTAAAATTCAGCGCCCTTACATTTTTGGAAATTTCAGTCTTTGATGCAGGGGCGCTGAAAAATAGCGCTCCTACATCTTAGTGTTAGAAAAATATTTCAAAATGCAAGGGCGCACTTTTTCAGCGCCTTTGCATCTGAAACATAGTTTTGGAAAACAGATGTAATGGTGCTTGAAAACGGCGCTTGGGATTTGCAAATTGTTTGTCTATATGGAGTTGCAATTAGAATTCGTTTCATCACCATTGTAAATGTGTATAAGAGCCAAGGAAACCTTCTTACAAAACAAGAGATTCCTCAATGAGCTTGTGCCAAAACGTGATAGAAAGGGCAACAAGGAAAGATGTTAACACAAAAAACATTGGAGTTAAATGCACGAAAAATGCGTTTGAAAACAAAACGCAAGAGTTCCATTGCGTGAGGGCGAATGGAAAAACGCGAGAGCAAGAGGAGAATGCCACGCAAAAACGCCATGAAAAGAAAGCAAGGGAAGAACAGACAAGACCAAAAACGCAAATGGAGAGGAAGAATACGCGTGTGGGGATGAAAAACGCATGAAGAAAATGAAGGTAAGAATAAAAACGCATATATAAATCCTAAAACATATACAAAGGAACAAAAGAAAAAGGAGAGAAAGTAAAGAAAAAGACTTACCAAGAGAAAACGCGAAGATTGTTGGAGAGGAAATTCGCAATTCTCAAAAACGTGTTTGCAGTTTGAGGAGAACTCGCCCAGCATGAAGAGAGGAAGAACAAAGATCATAAACAATGAAAATGGTGAAATAAAACACTTTTAAGTAAAAGGGAAAATCGAAAACCTAACTCAAGTCGAGCAATAAATTTAGGCACGAAAAGTGGCACAATTGACGAAAAATGCGAAAATCATGAAGAAACGCGCCAGGGCCAGAAAAAGTTTAAGTGTGAGAAAAAAGTGTAATAGCGCACTTTTTTAGCGCTATTACATTTTTTGGAGAGTTCACTTTCATGCAGGGGCGCTAAAAATTAGCGCCCTTGCACTTTTCATACTTAGCCAAATTTTGACTTCAGAGCAGGAGCGCACTTTTTCAGTGCTATTGCATTTTTGGCAATTCACTAAGTACGAATAGTGAGACTTCGCGAAGGGGCTCATTTCGAAGATCTTCGCGAGGTGAACATAAGGGGATGCTCGAATTGACTAATCGAGGCTTTGGAACGCATTTTGAGGTGGCTTGAAAATCACTTCATTGTGCGTACTTGAACTTCACGAATCCTAGGAAACGAACAAGTTTCGTAGGGGGGTTATCCGTGGAACGAGCGCTGCTAGATTCCGTGATAACAATGGTAACATGCAGGAGCATTCAAGGCAGCTCGGCAAGGAGATTCGAAGAGGGACACGAGGACCCGAAGTTAATGCTGCAAAAGATCTTAAGGCTTCCCCTGAGAGCAACTCTTCACCGATATAGACAGCAGGGATACACTTGAATACAACATTAACTTCATTCAAAAGATCTAGGGGAGATTTTTCTGAAGTCTGATATTTTGTAAGCCCTAAGGGGGCCGACACTCTTTTGTATATAGGGCATTTTTGCCTTTTTGTTGTTAGTTCTTACTAGTATATTTTTCTGCTTTTGGAAACTTCTGAGAATCCTTAGAAGAAAATACTGGATTTTGTAACTCATTCAGAGCATAATATACAGAGTTTACCTTAATCATTGTGGATGATTCAAATTACCTTCTTGTTCTTGCAAGTGTCGTTCATTTCAGGTTAATGATCAAGTTATTTTGTGAATTTCTTTCATTCCTTTATAACTTTATCTTGTATTTCATGCCTTCCCTTGCAAAAAAGTATCATTATACAAATCACAAGCTGTGTTTATATAACTACACACGGATTCTAGCTTGTGAAATCCTTTTCCTTCTTGAAAATGTGTGAATCGAACATGTTTGTGAAATATTAATGACATGCTTACAGAATTTCATGTGTAATCTTATGGTCATTGTCAATTTTCAAGTGTAACCTAAGTACTCCATTGCTCTTATCAGCTCGGTGTATCACCATAGGATTTAATTTTCATTTTTATGCATTCTCCTTCTCCCTTTTCCTTACAAGATCAGTAGTTAGGTGACACCAAAGGAAGCTGGCCTTCTGCGGAGGTTGACCTCTGTCTATAAGTGACCCACAGCTTTAGAGTTCTTCCCATGTTGCACTAGATTGTTGAATTTTACATTCATCAGGGTGCAAAATCCCGGTGACAACAAAATCATCAGCTCGTCAATCAGAGTTGGCAGTCATCAGATGTCAAAGGCTGAACAAAGGGAAAAACAAGAGCTAAACCACAAAAGTCAAAAGCAAAGTAGAAAATATTAAAAAAATTCTAACTCTAGTAAAGTTGGGCGCCCCAACTAGCCATGGTCGCCCAAGCTTTTGATCCCTCAGATGCAGCTTTCAGGAGTTAGCATTCCCAAAAGACCCCTCTCAGAATCTTCTCAGCTCTGTAACGAGTCCAGCTGTCAATTCATCCGAGCTCCGGATCATCTGAAATGGCAAGATCATCTGAAGGAGAGGAGTTGATGAAGAAACCAAAAAATGGTTAAGTCTGGTTGAGATGGGCGCCCCTAGAGAGAATAGGCGCCCAAGATTTTGAAGCTTGAAAGGATAGATCTTGCAGTTGCAACCCCCATGATCACCTCATCAGATTTAGCCAAGCTATCCAACGAATCTGACGGTCAGTCGATCGGATCAGTGTAGCTTCCAGAATCCAGGATTCTTCAAAAGATCATAAGGAAATGGAGAAAGTGAAAAACACAGGAAAAATGGCTAACACTGTGAAGGTTGGGCGCCCCAGAAGGAGATGGGCACCCATGATTTTGGAGGATCAAATGAAGGTTTTAGCTAAAAGTTCCTTCAGAATGATCTTCTCAGATTCGATCAGGCTTCGCAATGAAACATTCAACTTGTCCATCAGATCAACCTGGAAGCCAAAGATCAAAATCAAAGTAGGGTTTCAAAGTTGAAAAAAGTTGAAAAACTTAAAAAGTGACTAAGTCTGGGAGAAGTTGGCACCTCTAGCCAAGAAGGGCGCCCAAAATATCATGCCTTAGTCAAAATTTTCAAAATTTCAAAGTTGCAAGATGAAGATGAATGTCCAAGTTCGATGAACAGGCAGATTTTAGGGTTTTGAAGATAAAAGCAAAAAGAAAGCAAGGTTTTCTCAAGCCTAAGGCTTATTTAAGAGGATTTTATCATTCAATTTTCATTATTGTTTGCAGGTGGCATCCAAGTTGAAGAGGAGCAGCAAACAAAGTTTTTCTTTTCAAGATTTGAGAGCCATAGCTTGCTGATTTTTCAAAAGTTCATCAATTTTCAGACCAGCAACCATAGTTGCGGGGAGACGCGTCTCCCCCCCTCTGAGACGCGTCTCCGAAACCGCACCAGTACCCAAAGACGCGATTTCGAGTTCGAAAACTTTTCTAAAGTCTCCCGCCGTCTCCCACGTCTCCGCATCCAAAAAAATCGCATCTCCCGCGAAGTCTCTGAAGTCTCCCGTCAAGTCCCATGCATTTTAAAGGTAAAACTATGTTAAAAATACATCAAACACATATTTTAAAGTGCGAGCCGTCATTTAGCACGCCACTGAGGAGCTTGTAGAGGTCGATGACAGAGAAAAGAGAGGAATTGAAGTCTAACGAATACACAGTAAGTGTTTTTTTCATTTTCGTTTTTGAATCTTTGAACTTTCGTTTTATTAATTTATTCAGTATTCACCATTCCGTCAAGAGTCTATTCATCATTTGGTATACCGTATTTTGATTTTCATTTAATATTTATTTGTTGACATTGTTCATTGTTGTATTTAGAATTTTTAAATTTTACAATCACCAGTAATCTCCACAAGGGCATTTCCCCTGTTTAAAATCGTGGCAGTATGCCACGATATTAAACAGGGGCAATGCCCTTGTGGAGATTACGAGTGATAAATATCAGTTATTGATCACCAATAATCTCCACAAGGGCATTGCCCCTATTTAAAATCGTGGTTGTATGCCACAATTTTAAATAGGGGCAATGCCCTTGTGGAGATTACTGGTGAATGGTGATCAATATCAGACTTGAGACTTCAGTTATCGATCTACAGGGCACCAAAAATTTAAGAAAAAATAGATAATGAAGAAAAAATTTAATGCCTTTGAGGCTACAGGTACTTGCCATGATTTTAAACAGGGGCAATGCCCTTGTGGAGATTACTGGTGAATAAAATATTAAAATGGCAGGCATGATGAGTTGATGACTGCCCTGTAGATAAAACAAATAAGTGAACACTGAATACTGAATAACAATCTAAAAAATAATAAAATTAAAATTTTTAAAATAGGCTCCTGGCTTGCACTGTAATAATGACTGAGTCATGGACTCAAGTCTCATGAGTATGCTGCCTAGAGATTACTCGTCTGTGGATGTGATTTGAATAATTTGATTATTTGTCTCTTACACAAAATGTCAAAAACTAAAAGCATGTACCATGGTCCATTTTAATTTTTAAATTTTTATGGCCTTCCTGATTTTGGATTCATTTTGAGTGTGCTACTGCTCATGATGTGTGCATTGTGCAATCTGAGTCATGGTTCATTTAAATAATTTCCTCAAAGACATGTCTTTTTTTGTTTCTTTTTTGATTTTTCATAACTTTAGCTACAGGCTACAGCCATTTCAATTTTTTATTTTTTTTCTGTTTCCTTTTTCATAACTTTAGCTACAGTCATTTGATTTCTAATCATAATGTTTTTTTGTTTTTCTTTTTGTGTAGAATCTGAATCATTGAATCAAGATGTCGAGTGGGGGAAACAAACAAGGCTTGTATCCGTTGTGGAAGTATGTTGATCGTGTTAAGTTGCCGAAGGGTTCAGGTAGAACAGCCACGATCTCATGCAAATTATGCCCAATGTCATGGCAAGGTACTTACACGAGGGTGAGGGCTCATTTTCTTCACCTACCTGGAAAAGGTGTTGATCCTTGTATAAATGAGGTGGAACGATATGAGGCTGTGAGGGATGAAGAAAGGGCTAATGGTAAAGTTTCTAATATGAGCTCTCACGCTTCAACAAACACTGCTGCAAATCAAAATCAGAATATCAATAGAGAGGCAGAGGTGGATGTGTCTTCAAGAGATGTAGCAGCAGAAAGTTCTCACAAGAGGCCACACATTGGTAGCTCAAACCCCATTGGCAGATTATTTGATGTGCAAGGTTGAGAAGCGATTGATGCAGCAATTGCACGCTTCTTTTATGCCAATGGAATACCATTTAATGTTGCTCGATCACCTTTCTATACAGAGATGATCCAAGCAATCAGCAATGCACCAGCTGGATATAGACCACCTATGTATGAAAAGCTTCACACTACTCTAATTGATAAAGAAAAAATTCGATTAGAGCAACAAACTTCACCATTGAAAAGAGTGTGGGTTTCTGAAGGATGCAGCATTGTGATGGATGGGTGGACGGATACTAGAAACCGTCCACTACTTAATATCATGGTAACATGCAGCAAAGGGCCTTATTTTTTGAAGGCATTGGATTGTTCGGGGCATGAAAAAAATGCAGAGTATCTTTATAGCCAGCTATGTGACGGCATTGAGGAGGTAGGGGCATCAAATGTAGTCCAAATTGTTACAGATGCTGCCCCTGTTTGTAAAGCAGCAGGCATGTTGGTGCAAAAGAAATATAAGCATATAGTTTGGACACCATGTTGTGTACATTCGTTGAATAATGCACTCAAAGATATTGGCAAGTTTGAGTGGGTTTCAGCTCTCATAGAAAAGGGCAGAAAAATTCAAATGTTTATATGCAACCATCACCAAACACAAGCTATTTATCGAAAATTTGCCAAGGTGGAGCTTCTCAAACCAGCTGATACAAGGTTTGCTTCTTATTTTATTCTTCTTCACCGTCTTTGTGAAGTGAAAGGTGCTTTGTGTTCCACGGTTGTTAGTGATGCATGGGCAACTTGGAGGCAATCTACATCAAATGATGCAGTTGAGGTGAGAGGTATGATCCTTGATGACCGTTTTTGGGCTGATGTTAAATTTGTTGTGGACTTTATTCAGCCCATATGTGAGGTGATCAAATTTGCAGATTCAGACAAGCCATGTTTGGGGGAAATTTATGAAGAAATAGATTCCATGTGCGAAAGAATTAAGCAAATAACAGATGCAAAAGATCCTTCACTATATCCTTTGATAGAAGGTAAGTTACATGGAAGATGGAACAAACTTAACACACCTCTTCATTGTGCTGCCTATGCCTTAAATCCTAAATGGCATAATATAGAAGAGACCAATAAGAGGGCTCCATATGAGGATAGAGAGGTAATGAAGGGGTTTTGGGCTGCAATAAAAAAAATATATGGCCGAGGTGAGGAAGCATCAATTATAAGGAGTCAATGGAATAAGTTTTCACGTGGGCATGGTGACTTTTCTTCCGTGGAAGCTTTATATGATATGCGAGCAAAGAAAGACCCTATAGAGTGGTGGTGGAACCATGGAGGTGAAACACCTGAATTGCAATCATTTGCAATAAGATTACTCTCACAAGTAGCTAGCTCTTCATCTTGTTAGAGAAATTGGAGTACTTATGGTTTTATTCATTCACTAAAGAGGAACCGATTGGGGTCAAAGAAAGCAGAGAACCTGGTGTACATTCATAGCTCACTTCGCCTTCTCTCTCGTGTAGATCCTGCATACAATGAGGGTCCTTCAGCAAAATGGGACCAAATTTCACCTGATGAAGATGTTGCAACCATAGTGGATGAAGTGGTTGAACCAGATGGCCTTATTGATTTACCCCCAGTTCTACTACCAGCAGAGGAACCTGAGTTAGAGACTGATGAGTATTTGGAGAGCATCATAGCTGAGGACCTTGACATGGATGATATTGATGTGGTGTAGATGATATGAGATTCAGTTATCAGATAGATTTCTGATTTTTGTTTTTTGTTTGCATATTGATATCAGCCAATCGAACTATCAATATTTTTGAATTTCAATATGTAATTGAATATGTAATGTCAAATGTCAAATGTGAACTTAGAAGTTGGAACTATGATTATGTAAACTTTACTACTGCTATTGTTTTGAAAGTTCAATGTCATTATATTTTCAGATTTTCTATATATTATTAATTTTTATATTAAAAAAAAAAATGGCGTCTCCAAGTACCCCCGTCTCCTATTTTCAAAAAAAATGTCGTACCAGTACCGGTACCGATCTCCCATACCAATACCAGTACTAGTCTCGCGGCAACTATGCCAGCAACATAAGACCTTGCTTTTTCATGCTTTTTTCATCCCGAATATCAAATTTTTGAAGAAGGTGGTCAAGGTTTTCAATTTTTGGTGATCTGGGTCATCTGAGCTCATCATTCTGAAGAATTTTTGAAGAAATTTCTCAAATTGCAGCAGCTGTTTTTTCCTTGCATGTCAATGAAATCGTCAGAGTTTTCAAATTTTGATCATTTGGGTCCTCTCAAAACATTCTTCTGAAGAAAACCCATATCACAGCTTTTTTCAAGAAAAATTCAGATTCTAGGGTTTGCTACTTTTTCAATCAACCCTCAGTATTTTTCAAATATGATCAACTGGGTTCATTCTAAATCTTATTCTGAACAAAACCCAAGTGCCAGTTTTTTTCGTGAAAAATTGAAGAAATTAGGGTTTGCTGCTTTTTCAGTCTACACTCAAGATTTTTAAAAACGGGCGATCTGGGTTGTCTTGCAACAAAATTCTGAGCAAAACCCATATCTCAAAAAAAAATCAAAAAATTTGTCCCTTTGAAAAAGAAAAACCAACATTCTAAAAAAAGAAAGTTGCTCAAAACTTGTCTGAACCTAGGCAAGTTTACAGTCATTCTTCAAGGTTTTCAAAATGGAATACAGTCCCAATGATTTCAAGACCAAATCAACTCTCTACCACGACTTCATCAAAACAGTTGAGAAGGACTTGCATCACATCAAGCCAATGTTCGACTTACATGCTTTGGAGAGCGTGGTAACACTATAATCAGAAACCTAGGACACTCTGGAATCCTCGCAGCAGCATCAATTCCTATTTCAGTTCAGAGTTTGGAATTTGTAATCGCTTGCATCAAGCATTACAATCCAGCGACATAGGAGGTTCAATCAGTAGATGGCAGAATGATCTACAGTATGAAACCTGACACGATTGAAAAATGCTTCTCAATTCCACCTTGACCTAAAAATGTAACTATTTCTAAACGAGCATGTGAAAGGATATGGGAGATGCACAAGGACAAATACAGCAAGTAGATTGCGCAGAAATGGATGAAAGAAAAACATAAGACTCTGCTAAGTCACATTTCCATGATGTCAGCAAAGTTCGAGAAAGCGGCCAATGAGGTTGAAGATTTTCTGAGATCAATCGCAGATGGTGAAGAAATATTGGAAAAGCGCAACTTTGCTATTGATGGTATAGATGCACCTGACAGGGACACAGTTTCTTGCTTTTTAGTGGATGTGATCGAGATTTAAAGTGGCTTTAATCTAGAAGTTTTCTTTCTGCTTTCTTTCTATTCTTGGAACAATTCTTATCCATGCTTTGAATAAGAGAAAGAAGATAAAATGTAATAGTTGGCATTTCCTACTTTTCTTGCTTTCTTAAGTGTTAGATGTTATCTTCTTTTAGTTTTAGAAACAAAGCTTGCTTGCTGAGCAAGCCCTAGTTGTAAAAGCAAGGAGATTTTAGGGTTCCCTACTCCTCTACTTGCCTATAAATAGGAGCAGCCTTGCTCATTTATTTTGAACTATGTTTTTGATAACAAACGCTGAGCCTATAGTGCCTTCTATTGTATTCAGTGTTGTTCAATCGTGCTTATGATAGCAAATTTTTGAGTCTCTTTTAGCCAGCGAGTTGTTGTAGTTGTTGTCCTCTTTGTGTAAGAACAAGTTTGGAAGTCTCTTTTAGCTGCAAGTTCTTGTTCCGTGCATGCGTTTAGTGTAATCTTTGTTCCAAAAGTTTGAGAAATAAAGTCTTGAGCCTCTTTTGCCTTGATATAATGTCTCAGATTTTCGTTTATTGTGTTATACTTATATGATCTTTAATTTCAGCTCGCATTGAAAGTAAGTAGATGTATGTTGGAAGGAGAGATTATCTAAGTATTTTGTCAGAGAATCAAACTTTGTTCATTTCTATTTCTCTTGCTCTACATTTTACTTGAGATATTAGAAACATCATTAGCGTAGGTTAGTCATAGTTGAAGTTTTAAATCAGAAAATATCAGCTACGGTGTCTGAGTTTTATAAACCTTGTGCTCTAGCTGAACCAAAAAGATAGGCAAATTGGATTTAATTTACTTTCTTTCACACCATCAACAAGAGGGAGTTTTCGCTCCTAATTTGAAGAGCATTTTTACTGTGCATAGCTATCTGTTTCAAATTGAACAGGAGATTGGCGTTTAATGTAACATGCAGATGAACGCACGTCTCGAATATTTTGGAAGTATGTTGAGCAGCAGGCACAATATGAATATCGATGTTGGGACCGGGACTCTAGAACAGTGTGAACAGCGACATAAATAAATGCTGCCATCAGCGGTTGTCATATTTTCTTAACCGATGATAATCGATGGGCTCGCGGCAGAATGTGACCCCGCCAGCAGAACAATCGCAAATAGGTTTTCCTCATTTCGTCGCCGACAGCAGGGTGCCGCCAGATGCGTTGTCAACGAACGGCGGCTTTTCTCAAACTCAATTATGTCAATCCATCATCACGGGATCTCATGATGGGGCGGGCGACCATTTTCCGGTGCGCTTCAGAACTGCATCGGCAAAGGGCTTTTAGTTAAAGTTGGCTTCGACCCGACCAGCAGGTTTTGCCAAAGAATAAAACAAATCTCAGTGAAACCAGGCCATCATGCCAGCAAGAAGGTGTCAAAATATCCGTTGAAGACGACCATTGAAGGCCGAAACTCGCCTAGAATGTGCTTTCCAACCCAAGGTGGGAATGGAGCTACCATAAGGCGGAGATACTAAGAAAGGAAATTACAAAGCAAATGATAATGCTATAAGTAACTCAACGCCTAGAATGTGCTTTCCATCCCAAGGTGGAAATGGAGCTACCATAAAGCAGAGATACCAAGGAATTACAATGCAACTCAGAATGTAAATAGGCGGCAAGCCAGCCTCTTCCACTTATTCAGCGGGAAGTACAATAAAGTAAAAGAAAGATAGAGAGGAGAATTGCTGATAGTACTACTAATCAGCTTACAATATGTTAGAATGCTTTCCAAAGCCTAGTAATCCAAGTTTTTCAATGCTGCAATAATTTGTAAGACTTCCTCAATGCTTAACAAACCTCTCTGACTCAAACTCCTCACAAATCTGCATTTATCTATGACTGATATAACAGACCAGCAACTGAAATGAAGCAATCAGCAACCCTAGAACCCACCAAAATACTCACAACTCACTTAATACTTGCTGGAATGACATGAGACTTGATGCAAACGAAAGCTATAATGATGGCAATGAAGACTAGACAAAGAAACAGCTAACAAATTGAAGTATTTTTTTTTCTAAACATTTTCCAGGCAAAACATAATGGTACGGCCCCAAGAAATGTTCTACCAACAAGATAAAATCCAAGACACCTCTAAAAATTTTGAAAACTTGCAAGGAGGGGCGCCCCTAGCAGAGAAAGAGATTGGAGAAATACCCAGAACAATACAAAAATCCTACAATGAGATATGAGTAAAAATCTATTTCAGCAAATGCAAAACTCACAAATCTCTAAAATCTTCAACCTTGATGCTCTGTCTGCTAGTCTGGAAGAGAAGCAGTCTCTGAAAACTTAGCTAGGTGCTATCTTTCAAGCACGAAACCAAGAGAAAGAACTAGGAGGTATGCATTCCTCGAAGCAAGCTCTAAAAGTATTTCAGCAGCATAACAGTATGATAAGCAACAATAGATAATCCAATTGAAGGCCAAGTCTCTTATTTATAACTTTTCTGTCTCCAAATTCAAATCTTCTTTTCCCTCCAATTAGGGTGCCTAAATGAAATTCACTTTTCACCTTTTCTCCAAATTTCATTTGCATTTCATTTCCAATCCATATGTGGAAATATAATTTAATAAAATGCAAATATATCACTAAAAGGCATCCAAGATAGACTTAAGTGAAATATTCAATAACTTGCAAATATTTCACTAAAAGATTTAAGTGAAATATTTAATTAAACTCAAATGTCTCCAAGCTAGGCGTCCCCTTTTGCCTTAGCACATATTTCACTTAAATATTAATTCATCAAATAAGGCCTCCAAAAATGTTTAATTAATAAACATTATAAAAATCGCTTATCTCTCCAAATCGTCCTCCATGCCTTAGCCAAATATTTTTCACTTAAAACATTATTTTTCATCAAATATCAAACTTGCCAAAATAATCACCTCAAATGCTGGAGACCACGACTCAAGTTGACCTGCCAGAAATAGCCATTGCATTGAACTGCTGAGCTGCTGCTAAAAATAGCACTGCCAGAAATAGTACTTACTAAAAATAGCATATTGCTAAAAATAGTAAGTTGTTCCAAACTCATTTTCTCCACATTTTGAGTAGCCGTCGCAACTTACTAAAAATAGTAAGTCTGGAAAAGTCATCTGATTCAGTTGCATGTCACACCATCGCGAAGCTCTCTGAAAACCGAGAAGGAATCCAGAAGCCAAACTGGAAAACTCCAACATGCAAGCCTCCAAAAAGCAGCCGAGAACGCAAGTCAATATTCTGTCATGCATGTTACCTCATTGCGAAGCTCTCCAAAAACCCAGAAAGCTTCACCAGACATGCGTTAGAAACTCTCGCATGCAAGACCTCAAAACCTCCTCTGAAAGTGGAAACCCTAATTTTCATTTCAGCTTTAGCCTACGAGTTTTTGGAAATAGGTTAAATCCAAACGAAGAGTGTAGGGCTAAATTGGGGACATTACAGTCCGCCCTTCCCAAAATTGCTTGTCCTCAAGCAATGCCACCACAACTCTAGAAGAACTCAAACTGATCCATACCAAAACAAGTACAATCCCAGGGTCCCATGTCTGTTTGAAGGAGGACCCACCATGTCAATGCTGCACTACTCCGATCACAACAGTGAAACCATCATACCAATGTTGCACTAACCTCCCTTGTAACTCGAAAATGTTACCATTCATGATACTCAAATTGAAAAATCTTAAAGAATTGAGATCAATATCATGCAACGTCTCATGTCCAAGATGCCCAGAGTCAACAATATCAACCATCCCACTATCTATCACCATCCTAGGCAAGAAGAAAGATAGGCTACTCAACTCAAAATCAAACTCCTCAGCATACCTCCATACGGTAACAAACGGAGCCATGACTGCAAATGTGACATCTTCGAATCTTCTTGCAAGGAGGAAAGCAATCCTTTGCAAGAGCTCAACAAACTCATACTCATGTCTCCTCATGGAGCTACAATGCCTCATCTGAATTATATTGATACTACCATGGGGACTATAAAAAACTCCCATAATTCCAACCCTATGAGTCTCAGAATGATGAATCAAGGCATGGGGTAGCTCGCTGTCCTGAACCAATAAGGAAAGTAAACTATCAAATTTTACATCACAAACCTCCAAAGTGGCTGGAAAACACACTAGAGCCATTTCCATCTGAAAACTACCACTTCTTTGAACGGTAGTGCTGATCCAACTCTCCTGAATGAGGGAGACTCTCCGTGTAAGGTGGCTGGCCTGCCTCCAATCAGCAAGCTCGAGTCTCCAAATCTGATTTTGCCTTAGCCAAGGATCACTCTTAAGAGCCACCAACCTTTCATCTCTCCAATCCAAACTCAAAATTTCTCTCCAATCCATTTGTTCATGAACAAATGGGGCCATCAAGTGGTTGGTGAAGAGGACAACACCCAAAGGTCTGAAAATTTGATCACTAACCCACCAAAAATTCCTCCTTCCACAAGCCATAAACTCCATCAACCCAAGTTGAGAATCCCAAGCATGGATACCCAACCAAAAGTGATTTCCAACACACTGAAAAGAGAATTCAACACAACCCCAAGTGCTGGTCAAAACCAAGTGCATACTCATAAAATAGGCATTCCCTCTGATGAACCTCTGAAACCAATCCATGAAGGCTTCAACAACACTGGAGCATGAAACATAAGATGACTTCAAATCCAATTCCCAAAATAGACGAGCATGACTCAACCCAAGGAATGGATTGAGAAGAGTGCAAACACCATGTTCTTGTTCTTCTTCCATCACAAAAAGAGGATTATCATAAGTTTCCTCTACACCCACTTCAAAGAGAGGATTGTTAAAAACTTGAAAGTCATTCCTTTCATCTTGTTGTTCCAAATCAGCACTTGCAACTTCTGATTTTCTTGAGACACTTTCAAGATCAAACTCCTCTTGAAGACTATTAAGCTCTCTAATCACTTGCTTGATTTCTTCAGCTCTTTGTGCACCCTCTTGCTCCTTGAAAAGTTTGAAGTCAGCAAACTGGTCTTCAACCTCTGTTAGAGCCAACTGAGTTTCTTTCAACATGTCCTTTGTTGATTCGAGCTCCAAAGTGAGCTCATTAATTATACTCTCCTTTTCTTGTAAAGCACAAATGTTCTTCTTTGCAACTTCAATGGCATGATCTCGATCTTCAATCAAGTGCATGTACTCGGACTTCAAGGTCTCCAAAGAATCTCTAATAAGTTGCAAATTGGGAAGAGCAACTTCATGCTTAACTCCTCTTCTTCTCTCTTCAAGCTGAGCCTTCCAGTAGAGTTCTTCAATCAAATTGTGAGTGTGATCAAATTGGGATAGAACTCGCACTTCATCTTCAACGGACACCTCAGGTTGGCCTTCACACTCATAAGAATGCGAAGATGGAGAATTGCTGGTTGGCTGCTCTTCAAAATCAGAACTTCGTTTTGTGACATCACTTTCCTTAGAGCTGCTCCAACCTTCTTGTCTTTCATCCTCAACTAACGGAGAATGCTCAGTGTCATGGAGAGGGACATACTCCACAATTTCTTCAACCCCAAGTTTGCAAGCAGCTTCTTGAATTGGTAAATCAGCCTTGTGTTCTAAAACCACTTTTAACCTTTCTTCTTCAAGAGCCATATGGTCTTCTAGCTCTTCTTCTTCATCACCGTCTCCTTGATCAAACATTATGGCAGCATCCAACTTGATCAAAGAATCATAATTGTTCGCTGTTCGGAAAGTTTTTGTAACCACATATT
>VDFB02114279.1:0-18961 GCA_007258455.2 Sequoia sempervirens
TATAGGATCAATCGGTATATTTTCAATGTCTACAACCATTAAGAAATGACTTTACATCCATCTGGTATACTTTGAAATTTTTATAAACTAAATATATGCAAGAAACATTCTAATAGCTTCAATTCTAGATATAGGTGAAAATGTCTCATAAAAATCTATACCTCAGCTTGAGCATAACCCTTGTAGATTAATCTAGCTTTGTTTCTTGTTATCTTCCCATATTCATTCAGTTTGTTTCTAAATACCCATTTTGAGCCCATGGAATTCTTATCAACAAGCCTAGGAACAAGTTCCCAAGTCTGATTTTTCTCTATTTGACTAATTTCTTCTTTCATGGCTTCAATCCAACTTTCATCTTTACTAGCTTCTTCATAAGATTTAGGCTCTATTTTAGATAGTAAAGAATACTTTACCTATTATTGTTGAGCAAGCTTTCTTCTAGTCATGACACCATCAGTTTTGTTTCCAGGAATTTTCTTCTTAGAATGATCTCTTTTGACAAATTTGGGTGGTTCTTTGGTTTAGTGACTGATTTCTCTTCTTCATCAACATTAGTTTCCTCTTGTGCCTCTTCTTTTGCAAATACTTCCTTTTCTTCATAAACAGGGAATTTTGAATACATGTTATCTTTGTATAAAATTTGAGAGTAATCTTCATCCACTTTGGCATTCACACTTTCAACTATCTTTTGTAACCTTTTATTGTAGCACTTATAAGATTTGCTTGTAGTTGAATAACCCAGAAATATTCCTTCATTTGATCTTGTCTCAAATTTACTTAAAGTATCTTCATCCCTTTTTATAAAACATTTTCTTCCAAATATTTTGAAATATTTCATAGATGCAGGTTTGCCTTTCCATAATTCATATGGATTCTTATCATGATTCACTTTTAATTGTTCTCTACTAAGAATATAAATAGAACTATGAAATGCTTCCTTCTAGTATATATTAGGTAATTCAACTTCATTCAACATTGTTCTAGCCATCTCCTAAATAGTTCTATTCCTTCTCTCAATAATGAGCCATTTTGTTGAGGTGTTCTAGCTATAGATAAATGTCTTCTAATTCCATTTTTTTCACAATACTTGTAAAATTCATGAGATTTAAATTCTCCACATATTTCAAACCTTAAACATTTAATCCTCTACCATGGCTCTAAAAATGTTGAACCTTTCTAAATCTAGAGATTTATCTTTAAGAAAATTTACCCATGTCATTCTTGTATAATCATTTATCAGTAACATGAACATGAAGTACCTGTCTCCATTATTGATTTTATTTCTCGTTGGACCACACAAATCTATATGTCTCAACTTGAGGGACCGTTTTGAAGTTGAATATTCTTTTTTCTTGAATTTGAACCTTGTTTTCTTTACTTCAAGGAATTCTTTACAAAATGTATTTGTAGGTTTTCCAATATTGGGCATATGCCTAATGAAATTCCTCTTGCTGACCTTCACTAGATGATCAAAGCTAATATGACCCATCCTTTTGTGCCATAAAAAAATTTCATCAGTTTTTCCTAACATGCATCTTCCACTTTTCATCTCATTCAAATGGTATAAATTACTATTTGTTTTGCTTGCCTTAGCAACAAGTCTACCAGAGCTAGCATTTCTTATCCCACATCCACTAGCATAAAATAGAAAATTGTACCCTTTGTCACACATCTAGCTAACACTAAGCAAGTTATGTTTTATTCCTTCTACATACAACACATCTTGAGCATTTGTTTTACCATCAATACATAGTGTACCTTTTCTAGTTATCTTAGTAGTAGTGTTATCACCAAACTTGATTATACCACCATTCCATTTCTCCAAACTTGTGAATTTTCTCTTATCTTCAACCATATGACTAGAGAAACCATTGTCAATCACCCAAGGATTTCCTTGTCCTTTCACATGAAATTTTTTTTGAGCTATCATTGATTCTTTAGTCTTCATCTTAGAATTCTTCTCTCTCCAGTACCTCTTTAGTTCTTTTTTCTTTTCCTCATAATTCTACAGATTCTTTCTTCTATGTAGGAGGTGCAAAATCTTTCTTATGTCTTTCATGATCATGAGAAAATATGTTTTTTTTAGGGGAAGTAAATATCTTTTTCTCTTGTGTAGGAGGCTATATAAACTTACTTCTACAAAACTTAGTAATGTGCCCATAGTTATTACACTTTCAACATACATCATTTAGAGTACTTAGAGAAGAAAAAGGATTCTTGCTAACAAAATTATATGTATCATTCCTCAAGAGTCTAATATTATAATCTATAGATTTATGCCCATATTGATTACATGAAAAACAATAACCATGAAAGGCATAATTAGACCTCTAAGTTTGTCTTACATGATGACCTTTGAATCTCCCCTTTGGATTGTGCACTTTGATGAATCCATCATCAATTTTCTTGTGGTCTTCGATCTTCTTATCCTTCATGGACCCTTCAAACTTCTTAGAAGTGGTTACATTATTTTTAGAGACATCATCTTTGGAATTATTTTCTTCCTGATATCCTAAACCAAAAAACTTGTTGAAAATGGATTTTTGACTACCAATAATTTCATCAAGTACTTCAAAACTCTTTCCATGTTTGAGACTTATATTTAACTATAGATTTACCTTCTCTAATTCCTTCCTTAGAGAGACAATTTCAGCCTCTAACTTTTGACATTCTTCTAGTTTATTCTTCAAATCCAAACTATTTACCTCTTCTATTCTCTTTGATTTTGCTATCTGTAGTTTCAAGTCAACAAGTTTTTTAGATTCTTCAATCTTTAACTTGTACTCCACATTCTATTTTCTTTCATCTCTTAATTCTTCTAAAGCAGAGACTAGTTCACCTTCCAAATATACCTCACCTTCTTCTTCCTCTTCATAATCTTCACTTTCTTTAATTTCTTCAACCATAAATGCAATCTCGCTTAATTCACTTTCAGAAGAACAATTATCTAAAGAACTAACTTCTTTATCAACATTAAGACTCTTCGTCTTTCACCATAGTTTCTCCTTTTAGTTTTGGAATTTTCTTTAGTCCTAGAACTCTCTCCCTTTTCATTTTCATTTAAAGGACATTTTGAGGTATAATGACCTACTTTTCCATAGTTAAAACATTTGAAAGGAAGCTTACCTTTATATTTTCTAGTGCCCTTCATCAATCTTTTGAAAAAATTTACTTCTTCCTCATTTGAATTGATATCAAGTTCTAAATCATTTTCAATCTTCTTCATTTTGGAAGTCATGAATGCTGCTTTGAACACTCTTTGTTGAGCTTGTATTCTCATTTCTCATTTCATATATAGTTAATGACCCAAACAATTCATCCTTAGAAAAGCTGTCCAAATATTTAGCTTCTTATGTTGTTGGCACCTTAGAATCAAATATTTATGGGAGAGACCTCAACACCTTCTTTACAACAACCTTATCTTCAATAGTCTCACTGTGATCTCTAATTGCATTCACTACCTTAGCAACTTTGAGTAAGTAAACTTTAATATTTTATTCATCTTTCATTTTAAGAGTCTCAAATTTTCCTCTATGAGATTACAATTTTTCTTGTTTCAATTTAACATCTCCCTCATAGATATTGTTCATTTTCTCCCATACATCTTTAGTAGATTGGAAATGCATAAATTTTACTAATTCAGTATTGGTTAAACCACATAATATAGATTTTTTACCTTTTGCATTATATTCACAAGCTTTCTTAACATCAAAATTTGCAGGAGTTACAGGTACTTTGTAACCACTTACAACAGACTGCCATACATCAAATCTAATAGAAGTTAAATAAATTTCCATTATAATTTTCTAGAAAGCATAGTTTGTTCCATCAAACAACAATGCTTTGTTTGAATAAGATCCTTCTTGTCTAGCCATAATGTTCTTGAAACTAGATCTCCCTTAAGTTGATTAAACTTTATTCAAGGAACCTTGTGCTATGATACCAATTGTTGAAAGAAAACCAAAACATTAAGAGGGGAGTGAATTAGTGGATACAATTTTTTATCAATTTCAACCATCAAAAAAGATTTAAGATTCCACAAAAAAGCATCACACATAAAGAAGACACCAAATATACATGGAAAACCATAGAAGGGAAAAAACCACAGTGAGAAAAGTTGCTTGAGTCTACTACTTAGATCCAACCTCACAATAAAATATTTTACATATGTTTTGTAAGCAACCACTTATAGGTATATGTTTCAGCTAACTTCGATTGGTATCTCACGTATGTTCGGCTATTGCTGGGTTGGTATGTCTCTCACCTGATACGTACAATGACGGGATCGCTTTTGACGCCGCACTCACGCATGTCTAATTGCCATGTTAACCATTTCGACTTGCTACAGAACCTAACTCAATGATAACCGCTGAAAATCATCAAAATCCCACTTAAATGAGCTTCCCTTTACGTAATTTCTGCGATCAAATTTTGACCCTCGCGAAGTATCCGTTCACGTTTTTAAATGACAATATGATTTTCTGCACTTCCACCATGTGGTCTGATGGTGCACTCATTTAAAATACGTGTACTTTTTAAAATGGGTATCATTAGATTGGCTTATCCTTTTAGATGTGTCATTGATCTTCATTGTAACTTCTTCTTCTTTTTCTAACTTTATGTTTCCTTTTGTTTGAGGGTTAGGAGTTGTTGATCTCCCTTACCTTGTACTTTAAGTGCTTAACAATGGTCAAGCAAGCCTAAACACTTTAGTCCAGAGCTCTTTACTCACCTATCGAGGTTCAACCATCAGCCTTACCCTTTACCATTTACTACCTTCCACTTCATATGCAAACCATAAGACATACAACCAAACTCTAAAACTCTGATGAGTCCTTTGATTTATTAGATGTCAGGGTTCACACATATCGCTTACCTCTTTCTTTTCTTTTAATCAGGTGTAAATTTCTTACTACTTCATGTTACCCAAACACTTCCTTTGCAAAACGTTAGTTGACATAACCCTTTCAGGTGTTGGCATTCAGGCTTTCTGTTTACTACTTACCTTCCTTTTGGTAAGGAATAAGCCAACCTTCTAACTTGTGATCTAATTAAGCCTTTTTGAGTGTTGGATTTTGGGTCTACCATATACTACATACTTAACAGACTATTAAGGTATAAGCCTTAATTCCAAACTACGTACATCAAAGTCATTTTTCTATTGTCAGGGTTTGGGTTTCCTTCATAACCCTTTTATCACTTTCAGTTAAGGCGGAAGCCTTAACATTGAAGACCAATGCCTAAAACCTTTTCAAACTAAGCTAAAAATTACTAAATCTTTCTTCTCTTAGCAAGTGATATAAGGTAAGACCAATGCCCAAAGCTCAAACTTTTGTAGTTCTTCAAGACTTGCTTCCTTAGCATCATAATGATGATCAATCTCTCTTTTTGATATCCTTATGAATCCCTTCTGACACCAATCAACAACTCCCCATCTAATAACACACATATCTCCTTTTGACATTAATGAGATACCCTTTTGACATCAATGACAATCAAATTCCCAACAACACCCTGAGTTCAAGTTGTCAATCTCATATTTCTAGCATTGTGTTCTACTATAGATTTTATTTTTTAAAAATTTGTAAGTTGGGTAAAATAGCTCCCCTACCATGGTTTCTCATAGTGGGCTACCAAGTCATTGGTAAATTCTCTCCAACTAAGAAATTTCCCTTATTTTTCACTCATCATCAATTGGTACCATTGATAAGGTTCAAATTCTAAATGTAGTGAGTCTATTTCAACAATTGCATCATCTGATATATTATGGAGTTTAAAATATTATTTTATGATACTTATCCATGAAGTTACATCTATACTATCAAAATTACATATATCTATTTTGGGTAGATTTAATTTTGAACCTTGAAAAGATTGACCTATTAAATGATTTTGTCTATTAGAGTTATACCCACCTTGGTGGATTTTTGAACTCCTTAATTCTAATAGTATTACTTTTCAAACCTACCTAATCCCTCATTTAAGGATGTTGTAAATGGGTCAAATAAGTTATTTTTAATGAAATGTACCACTTTTTCACAATCTAGTAGAATTATTCCCTCAATTTTTGGTGGTGGACAATAAAGATGGTCATTGGTTTCCTCATTCATAAAAAAGTCCTTTGATCCTAAAGATAACATGGATTCAAGTTTGTTTTTTATTTTAAACAATAGATTCCTCTTTATTAATTAAGGGAGGATAGTGAGTTGTAACCATAAAAAATTCAAAACATATGCTAAGACAAGTTTTAAAATTTATGGTTTGACTAAAAATTGACCATTTACTTAAGAAGCTTATTTTATGTCTAACAATAAATTATTTTTTAAATAAAAGGGGGTAAATTTTTTAATGGTCCAAGAAAATAATACAAAGCCATATTAAAAACCCACCAAGGTCCAGGAACCAAACCAAAGAAATCAAGACACTCCTAAGAAACATCTCATATCCTCCATAATCGAGTCTTTAAGAATATGGGACAAATCCCCAGGAAGACTTCCCCATTCATCCGCATTCCAAGTCCCCATCTGCTCAAACACCCATCTGGCCAAACCATCTTCCACCCTGTTCCACTCCTTAGGAATGTGAGAGAAGGTGATAGAATCCATAACATCACTCAAAGTAATAATTTCCTTGAACATAACACCCAATTTCCAATTCACATCATCAAAATGCCTCTTATTCAACATATCAATAATAACCTAAGAATCCAATTCACAAAAAATCTTCCTCCACCCAAAGGTACAAAAATGCTCCAATTCTAGTAGAATAGCTAAAGCCTCCATAAAGTTATTAGTTTACTGACCTTTGTATATGGAAAAAAAGAATAACACCACTCCTGAAATATCCTTTCCAATACCACACACCCCGACATGCATAGGGCTACCTCTCAACAACCCATCACTGTTAATATTTAGCACCCCCAAATGAGGGGGCACTAATGGTTGCTTTGTTGAATTCTCTCCCTACCCCTCTATCGCTAACCAAACAACAAATCCCTCCTCCAACCAATAGAAATTCCAAAAGTATTTACCACCCTCAAATCACTAAGGTCAACAAGAACTATGGCAACAGAAAAAGTATCCCTTTACTTTTCCTTGCTTGTTTGGGCCCTCCTTGTTAACTGAGCTTCATGTTTCCTTGTTTTAGTGTTGGAATGTGCTCGACACATTCACATTAGGTCTTGAAACCTTATGAACTAAACAAACTTAATATGCCTTATTTAGAGTGTTGTAAAGTGTTGTAACAAACTTTAATACTTTTCTATGGTTTTCATAAATAATTGGGCTTCTTTATGCTTTAATTTGCCTTATTTTACATCCACAAACCCCATTTAATGCATCTTATCGAGGATAATCCCAACATAAATCAACATCCAATAATAATTTAGGTGTTTCTAGGTTGTGTGACCTAGATTTAGTGATCTAGGACTCATACGCCACCTTGGGCATATAAGTCCCACCTAGGGTTTTGGGTCCCAATCTTGATTTTACACCATTTTAAGCATTTTTGAAGTTGGTCCCATAAATTATGCCTAATGGAACTCATACGCCACCTTGGGTGTATGAGTCCTGTGTGGCCCAAAATCAAAATTAATTCAACTTTTTGGCAGGATTTATCATCCTAGATCTGATGTTAGCTTGTGGTGTTGTAATTTTAGGAATTTTTGCATAATTAAGTGTAAATACAAGTTTCTTTCACTCATTTTACACCTAGCAAGTTGAATGAGCATCCTTATATCAAATTTGAGTTCACAAGAGCATTCAAGTGTTTACAAGAGCACTCAAGGGAAAATTATCAAACATTTTAGAGCATCATTCAAGCATCAAGCATCATGTCAAAGTCTTCATGCACCATGTTTTTCTTTTAGCAAGCAATTGTGATGTAGGGTTTCATGATTCAAGCCAACATTCAATTCAAGATCTATCCTATTCAAGCAATAGTCAAGAACCACACCCATTGGATCCATCTCATACATGTTTGGTGAGTTGCAACATCATATTTTGTTCATTCATCATTTTCTTTTCCTATTTCATTTTATTTCAAGGTTTGATTACCAAAATAGGGTTTGACCAAGGTAAATCTATTTCCACTAACAAAACAACATTTTCCCCTCTCTTTAGTGTGTGATTTGAAGGTTTAGGTTGAAGACACATTGAAGAGAAATTTTGGAGAAAGTTGTCAAAGTTGTCACCTTGCATTGGAGATACTTGGAAGACTTCTAAAAGTTGCATATCAGAGTTTTGGATCCAAAAATCAATTGGAAAACACAGAGTAGACATTGAAGACAAGATTCGGGATTTGAAGTTTTAGAAAACCCTAACTAGACTGATGCACTAGTTTTGGCGTATGAGTCCCAGTTTAGGTCAAATTTTCACATTTTTTGTAGTTTCAGACACCCATTTTCTAGATTCCAATTTCTGCACAAAAACCCAGATCCAAGACTAAATCACCTAGAATGGCATATGAGTCTCGAAAGATATTAAAATTAATGTTTCCTACATTTCAAGCCTTCATTTAGTCATCTTTAGATTTCTAGGTGCACACATTTTATCTTGCATCTTTCTGTTCTTATTTTCATACATTTTTAGGTCATTTAGTGAAGGATTGCATCATACTAGGTTTGGCGTGCGACCGTTGCATTTTGCGGCAAAGCCCTGGCCGGTGAGGGTGAGACCCGGTACAGTGGTGGACGGAATTTTGTTGGGAGTTCTGCTTTCATTTGAGAATCTCTGGGGTTTCCTTGATGAAGGATATTGGAGGGTGGGTTTTGGTTCATGATACCAAACCGTATGAAGCAAAATACATCCCCATTTTCGGTTGTTTCATTTTGGTGAACCTACACAGAGATCATTATTGTTATTCTGATTTAGATTACATTATCATCTAGATCTTGCATTAACATTACATTAAGTTTGCATTAGTTAACCTTCGAGGAATTCTAGGGTTTCTAATTCTTGCATTAGTGAAAGTGCATATAGGTTGCATTTTTGTTCCTAAAATCATTTAAAATGATATAAAAACTACATTTGCATTTAGAATACACATCATACAAACTAAAAAGAATAAAAATTTGAAAAAAAATTAAAAAAAATCCTCACTAGGACTCATACACCCCTCTAGGTGATTTAGTCCCAGTGAAGATTTAGCACTACATTTTCTAGAATTTAAAAATCTATTTATGTGCTCCTCTTTACTGTGATAACTTTCTATTTCAGTTTACAGAGTTTCTATTATATTAATTTCATTATACTTAGCTTATATTGCATTTAGTATCCTATGCAAGAGTATTTGGTGTCCTATTGCGAATACTATTGTGAGATGAAGTTCAAGACTCATGTCATCCCACTATAGCAAAATCGTCATGGATCTTGGGTTTTCTAGCTCTTTCACTCCTAGTATTGACACTAGTACACTAGGTATGGACCATACCGTCAACAAATCTTTGCCTTCAAGTAGTGTGATGCATGATAAAACAAGGATTGATAGTGTTCTACAAGAAAACATAATTCAAATTCATGAATACTTAGCAAACCTACAACATCAAGTGAAAAATGATAACATTTCAACTACTTCCATCCCTACCATGGATAACATTCATCACATGTTGGAAAGTGAAGACATACTTGACCTTGTGAGAAACATAGTTCAAATCTTCAAAAAACACTTCCCCTAAACCACTAGTAGTCCTTTACCTACGAACAATGTCACAAGACAAGGAGGACTTAAAATTCCTCCTCCCACAACCATTGCCTCTATTCCTACCTATACCAACCCTCAAGTTTCAACAATGATGCAACCTACTAGTAATGTGATTCCTTCCTTGGGTATTTCCACTAGCATCCCTAGTACCTCTGTGGCATCACACATCATATCTCCTACCACCTTACCACCTATAAGCATTCCATTCACTTGTCCCTCGAACACATACACCCCTTCACCTTTTTCACCTCCATCTCATAATACAAGAATTGACCCTCTCATAAATCAACTCTTCCAAAGCATTTTATCCCTTCAAAAGCAAGTTTCCACCATCAACCAAAATCAAAATATCCCACCTACATATTATGTCAAAAGTAGTCCTTTGTCCTTCGACATATTGTGAACACCAATGCAACAAGGTGTAGAGGTGCCTAGATTCAAGAAATATGGAGGGAAAGGGGATCCTTCTAACCATGTTTCCACCTATACCACCTTATGTAGTGACTTTATTCTTAACAATAAACTCTTGTTATGATATTGCTATCAGGATTCAACCGTGTAGTTTCAAGTCAAACTCATTGACCCATGTTTCATGAGTAGTGGTTCAACAAGAACCCATCTCTCATGATATCGAATGGTCCACTTAGCACTCATTGCATCTAGGTGATGCTCCACCGAGGAGATTAACTTGGTCCATCCGGGGAGGTCCACCCATCCGATTTGCTCCAGCTCAAGCGCGCTTAATCAGCGAGTTTTCTCCAAGGTTAAGCCAGCTTGAGTTGTTACCCAATTTGCAAAACCTTCAGCAAGTGTTGTGCCTTATGAACCATTCATTATAGAGCCCCTTTAGCTCATCAGTTGATAAGTAGGAGGTATTTTTTCCACAGCGAGTCAAACTATGATATTGCTATCCGAGGATTCAACCCGTGTAGTTTCAAAGTCAAACTCATTGACCCATGTTTCATGAGTAGTGGTTCAACAGAACCCATCTCATGATATCAGATAGTCCCATAGCATCTCATTGCATCTAGGTGATGCTCGAGCCTGAAGCAGTCAATCCAGGAGTCCTGCCATCGATCTTTGCTCGGCTCAAAGCGTGCTTAACTTCGGGGTTTTCTCCAAAGGGGTTAAGCCCGGCGAGTTGTTACCCCATTTGCGAGCACTTCAGCAAAATTGTTGTGCCTTATGAACCATTCATAATAGAGCCCCTTTAGCTCATCAATTGATAAGTAGGAGGTATTTTTCCACAGCATGTCAAATTATGATATTGCTATCAGTATTCAACCGTGTAGTCTCGTCTCAAACTCATTGACCCATGTTTCATGAGTAGTGGTTCAACAAGATACTACCTTGGATAAAATCTTGGCTAAGCGTTTCCCTAGGTCCTTGAAAGATACTACCTTAGAATGGTTCTCTTCATTACCGAAAAAATTAATTAATTCATTCAATGAACTTGTTGAGGCTATTATAAACAATTTCCAAGTGCATATGACCCCTAACATGACCTTGGCTGACTTGATGAGATGTAAGCAAAAAGAAGAAGAAAATATTACTGACTTTATTTCACACTATCAATCGCTTTATTACCAAATCAATGTCAAGGTTCCTGATCGAATTTGCAAATTAGGATACAAGATAAACTTACCATGATGAAA
This sequence comes from Sequoia sempervirens, assembly GCA_007258455.2. Taxonomy (NCBI): domain Eukaryota; kingdom Viridiplantae; phylum Streptophyta; class Pinopsida; order Cupressales; family Cupressaceae; genus Sequoia; species Sequoia sempervirens. The sequence goes on from VDFB02114279.1 coordinate 11,355, forward strand.
TTCCCCTCCTTCATTCACTTGTGTACTTCCCTTTGTGATTATCAAAATTCGGTTAGTAGTCGTGATGCAAAGTCCACTTCTAGCCAAACTGAGAAGTCTGAGTTTGCAAACCAAAATAATTCTCAACCTTTTAGAAAATAGAATAAAGGTTTCCTTCAATTCAATCCTCCTCAACAAACAAATCATAATGCTAATAACCAAGTAGCTATTGTTGAAGTCATGATACCCTTTAGCTATCGGGACTTGAAAAGATAATTCACTCCCTTACCCAATACACTTCACAACATAATGACACAACTCTTAGAACAAAATATGATCACATTTCCTCCTATTAAAACTCCCAATTCTAATAAACCATTACTTGCAAACTATAGACTAAATTCTTATTTTCATTATCAATGACAAAATGGACACAATACAAAACATTGCAAGCATCTTAAACATCTAGTGTAAGACCTCATTGATTCCAATCATCTTTCCATTGGAGGTGTTAGTGATCAAGGAAATAAGTTATTTTCCCCTCCTAACCAAAACTTGCAAATTTTTACCAACCCTATGCCTAATCATAACATTTCATTTGTCAAAGCTAGCGAAACTACAAAGAATGACGATACAGATGATAACAATGATTCTATTCCACATGATCCTATAGATAATGATCATATGGATGATATGGTAGGAGTGATAGACATCATTCCTCATAAGGGACAAACTAAAAATTCTCTTGAGATTGTTTTATCCTCTAAAGATATACTTAAGCATGCACCCGATGGTCCTCTTTACATAGCCGGTTGAATCTATGACAAGCTCACTAATGGGATATTAATACATCCTATCTATGGACAAAATATGATCACAAGGGAATTCCTACTTCTGCATGAACTCTATCAAGATATATATGATCAACCAAAAGCATGGATTAAGATGCATAATGGTTTCTCTTGCCCTATGATGGGATCAATCACCCTTCCTCTACAAACAGGACTGAAAACATTAGTTATCTCATTCTCCATCATCCCGCAGTTGGACCAATTTCATGTGAAGCTAGGATATTGCTTTGCTCCATGAATGTAGTCCCTTTGATTGTACATAAATTATTAAAGTTTCCATTTGACAATGAAATTTTCATTGTACATCATAGTTGTTTTAATCCCTTTTCTTCCTATGGAAACTTTTCCATAGATTTCTTTTGGCCCGAGCCTATAGAACCTATCAAACCATGAGTAGACTTCCTTTTCAAATCCTATCAAAAGTTCAAGGCAAAGAAAATGGTAGAATTATCCCTCTGAAACATGCCTCCATCCACTACTGAGCCTACCATCCTTGAGGAAACCATGATTGAACCTAAAGAAATTCCAAATAACCAAGACCAACCTAAGACAAAACCTTCACCTACTTCCTACAAAAGACCAAAAGGAAATGAAAATATTCCCATGATGCCTCCTAGAATAAAAAAAGTTTACAAAGTCAAAGAGAAAGTGGTTGAACAACCTCTCATGGTTCATTCCATTCCCCCCCTTGGGGAAGAAAATAAACCTATGGTTGATCAATCCGCTCCTACACAAACACAACTTGAAAAAAGAAGTAAAAGAAATAGAGGTGCTAGAGAGCATAGGGACAAATGTCGTGCCCTTGCTCATTGGTTACATGGTGAAAATCAAAGAAAATCAAGAGAAAAACTTGACTGAAGCAATGCATGATGAGTCTACCTCCTCCTTGAAACAAAAAGATCCTATAATGCGACCAAAACAAGAGCTAAACCCTTCTTTGGACATTATCATTCGACCTCCTTTTGTGACTAATTTAGATGATAATGAGGAGATTATTACAATTAATGAGGAGGTGCATAAAGAATTGAATACATTATTTTCCTCTTCAATGAGCTTAAATGACAATTCTCCTAAGAGTGTTGAACCTAGTAATGATCCTAGTTCAGAATATTTTATTGTCCCTTTGGCTAGTTGTCCACCTTCGGTATACAATGAACACGATTGGGATATGGACGACCTACTTTAGGGTGACTCGCATGTTCCTTACTAATCTTTTGCATTATTTCTTTTTTTTTAATCTTTTGTGTGATCACATGTGCGTGATGTGATCCCCCATGATGTTCTATTTTATGTTCTCTCTCTTTGTGGCATTCTTCTATTTGTACCTTCATTCCTCCCTATGTCATAAATCTTTCATCTTTTCCTTTATCTTTTCATTTGTCTTATGTTTTCCTTTTGAGTATGATGCAAGGAATCGATATATTCATGTCTCTTCCATGTTAACGCAAAATATTTTCCCTTTATCTTTTCATTTGTCTTATGTTTTCCTTGTGGGGATGGCACAAGGAATCAATACATTCATGTCTCTTCCATATTGACCCAAAATCTTTTCCCTTTATATTTTCATTTGTCTTGTGTTTTCCTTTTAGGGATGATGCAAGGTGTCGAGACATTCATATTTCTTCAATGTTGACCCAAAAGGATTTTCTTTGTTTTCTCTCTCTTTGTGTCATTCTTCTAGTTCTATGTGTATTTGGGGAATCATGATAGTTTTGAGCTCTCTAAGAACATTGTAGCAAGAACATATTGACCTTAAATCCATAGATCCCTCATGTGTTTGGATTTTCATTTTGGGGGAAATCCCTCCCTTTTATTTTACATGATGTAGCTTTATTTGGAAACATATGACTTGGAATAGGGCTTTTCAAGTTAGCTCTCATGTCTTCTTTATTGTTAGCATTTATCATTTTCTACTTTAAGGTAATTGCTCACAGCATGGTGTTTAGCAATTTCTTTAAAGTGGGGGCATACATTAGCATTATTCTTTTGAATTTTTTTCCTTTTCATGTTTCATGGTGTATTTTTCTTACTTCATGTGATGTGTTTTTAACTTTGTGGATGACATTGGGTGTGATCTCTCTAAGCATATTATATTCCTCTTAGTAATTTGATGTGACACACTGCATCCCCTAAGTTGTGAATCTTTTATTCTTCGATTGGTCCTCTCTTGGAGACATTAGGCACAATGTTCCCTAATTTAAGACCTCGTATGAATTAAGCAAGACTCCTTTGAACATTCCTTATTGTTGCATTTTCATTTTTGATTATATTTCCACCTTGCATAACACACTTTGCATGCCTATGGAGCCATCTTGTTTGTTCATGAGCTCCAAGCATATGAAGCTTAGCTTGTCTCATGAAGCTTGAAGTTCATTTTGCATGGCAGGTTATCAAATTTATCATGAGGTATAACTTTGGTATGGTTTGATGGGAAGCTAAATGAGGGCATGACTTTCCCTTAGCCACTCATGTGTGTGTGTGTGTGTGTGTGAGTGCATAACGGCTATGTGTATGTGTCTCACCTTCTTGGATTACTCACCCAACAAACAACCTAGAGTTTCATTGCCTCAGAGTGAGCAGGAATTTTCAGCAAATAACCTGAATCGGTCCACGTGTTGTTGCGGACAAGCGGTTGGAAACGTCCGCTCTTTGTTTTTATATGCTAACAGTGGGGTTGTGGCGGCATTTTGCTGCGCTCTTTCATCGGTATCAATGTGCTTTGTTTTTGTGGCCCGGGATGTTCGGGGGCTTTGAATAATATGGCGTTGTTGTCATCATGTACTTCGATGCGGTTGTCGTTGTGCCGAGGGCGGTTTGACGCGGTTAAATAGCTGCCATAAAGTGGGGCTTCATCAGCACGAAGCGTGGAAAGAGTAGCCGTTTCGGTACTTTCCTTGCTTATTTTGACTATCATAGCGCTCTTTCTCATCTTCCATCTTCCCAAGTTTGCGCCGTGGGCACGTTTGCATTGAATCCTGAACCGCGCGTAACAGGCGAAGAACTTGATAGGCCATGGCTGGAGTTTTGCGCGTGCGTGCAAGCGTTTGCTGGAACTGTGAAATGGTTGGCACAAATTGAGCCATATTTTGCATCCACAAGCCTCATTTAATGCATATTTTTGGGATGTCGACATAAATCAACATCTAATCATAATTCAAGTGTTTCTAGGTTGTGTGGCCTAGATTTAGTGATCTAGGACTAATACACCACCTTGGACATATGAGTCCCACCTAGGTTTTTGGGTCCAAATCTTTCTTTTACACCTCTTTAATCATGTTTGAAGTCATTCCCATAAATTATGCCTAATGGGACTCATACGTCACCTTGGGCATATGAGTCCCGTGTGGCCCAAAATAAAAATGAATTCAATTTTTTGGTAGGATTTTATCCTCCTAGATCTGATTTCAGCTTGTAGTGTTGTAATTTTGGGATTTTTTGCATAATTAAGTATAAATACAAGTTTATTTCACTCAATTTGCACCTAGCAAGTTGAATGAGCATCCTTATATGAAAGTTGAGTTCAAAAGAGCCTTGAAGTGTTTACAAGAGCATTCAAGAGCATTCAAGGGTAGATTATCAAGCATTTTAGAGAATCATTCAAGAATCATGCATCATGTTTATCTTTGAGCTAACAGTTGTGATGTAGGGTTTCGTGATTCAAGCTAGCATTAAATTCAAGATCTATCCTATTCAAGCAATAGTCAAGATCCACATCCATTGGAGCCATCTCATACGTGTTTGCAGCCTCTTATTGTGAGGGTTTGGTGAGTTACAACATCATATTTTGTTCATTCATCATTCTCTATTCCTATTTCATTTTATTTCAAGGTTTGATTACCAAAACATGGTTTGACCAAGGAGAACCCCTTTTCACTAACAAAACAAAAAATTTCTTTCTCTTTAGTGTATGATTTGCAGGTTTAGGTTGAAGACACATTGAAGAGAAATTTTGGAGAAAGTTGTCAAAGTGTTCAAAGTTTTTAAAGTTGTCACCTTACATGTGAGATACTTGGAAGAATTCTAGAGGTTGCAAATCAGGGTTTTAGATCCGAAAATCAATTGGAAAGCACATAACAGATATTGAAGACTAGATTCAGGCTTTGAAGTTTTATAAAACCCTAATTGGACTGATACAGGAAAACTGTCATATGAGTCCCAGTTTAGGTCAATTTTTAGGTTTTTACAGTATCAGACACCCATTTTCTAGATTCCAGTTTTTATACAGAAACCCAGATCTGGGACTAAATTTTGTATGAATCTTAGTAGGAATTAAAATCAAATTTTCCATCATTTCATGCCTTCATTCAGACATCTTCAAATTTCTAGATGCACACATTTTATCTTACAACTTTATATTCTGATTTTCATACATTTTTAGGTCATTTAATGAAGGATTGCATTATACTAGGTTTAAGCATTTTGATTTGTATTGCATTTATCCTTCCAAGCCCTAGCTTGGTGGTGAACCCCTCATTAGTTTACAATCAGACCTTAGGGAAGCCCTATTGTAATATCTCTTTCTCCTTTGCATTGAGATCTCTAGGATTTCCCTTCAATGAGATAATTGAAAAGTGGGTTTTTCTCTATGTCCTAAACCATACGAAAGAAAAATATCCCCCCAATTTTTAGTTGTTTTAGGAATAGACAAATCACAATTAGCAGCAAGAATCTCTTGAAGGTCCCCCAAGATTCTCAACTAAAGTTGACCAACCAACAACTTCTTATCCAAAAAAATTCTATGGTTATTTTCCAACTAGATATGTCAAATAATCAAGCTAGATCCAATAATCCAGGCTATTTGAAGAAAAAAAAATTTAGCGTAGGAGCATTCCCTTGATCCCTCAAAAATTCTTCCAAATAATTAGCATGACAACATGGATGACTCCAAGTATTCCACCAGTAGTTCCAAATTTCTCTAACAAAGGGAAACTAAGAAAAGAGGTGGGAAATACACTCTTCATGGCAAGTGCACATGACACACATAGATGGGCCCATAAATCCATGTTTCCAAAGATTCTCCCAAGTAAGGAATCTTCCTTGTACCACAAGCCAAGAGAATAAATTACACTTAGGTCAGGAAAACTTATTCTGAACCTTCATCCACCATGAGACCCTTGAACACCCAAACACCTTTTTATCGAGAACCTGATAACTAGTAGCAACATAAAATTTACCTTTCGGATCGGGTCCCCAAGCCAGAACATCCCTCCTAGTGAGGGAGTTACCAAATCAACTAGAAAAAATAGCAGCAAGCTCCTAATGATCCTCCAATGATCCCCTAGGGGGCCACACCTATGGGTCCTTCCACCCGAACACATTGACCTAGCCCAAAACTAGGGGATTTTTGAAATTAGCCACTTGACTCCAACCAACATCCAAAAAGTGACTACTTAAAGACTATAGATGAGGATGAGTTTTAAAGATGGGAGGATGGCCATCCCAAGATTCAAACTAGAAGAGAGCATCACAACCACTGTTACAAATCCAAAACAATCCTTGTTTGACAAACTTGGAACCTCTTTTAAGGGTACTCCAAATCATAGAACCCTTCCCCACCAAGCTAAAACAAGGCACATAAACACTCTCAACAACCCCCAAATATTTTGAAGCTAGGATCTTATCCCATATCTAGTGTTGTTGAGAACACCATCTCCAGTATAACTTAGTAGCAAAAGCCTACCCATTCAGATATGTTCAGTGAAGACCTAAACCACCTTCCTGTCACATCCTACAGGTGCCATCCCACTTAACCAAGCTCCATTTCCTGTATAGAAGATTATGAGAACAAAGGAACTCATTAGACAAGCTCTCAAAGTATTTGATAAAACTAGAAGGTGCCAATAACATAAACCATCTATATATAGGAAGAGCTTGCACCATGAACTTCAAAAGAGTCACTCTTCCTGCAGAAGATAATCACCTATAGGTCCAATGAGTGACCTGCTTGTGAAACTTATCAAGAACCCCCTTCATGAACAATCTGGGAAGTGATGAAACAACAAGAGGAATACTAAGGTACACAAAAGGGAGCGAGCCAATCTAAAAGTGAAGAATACCAATAATTCTCCTTTGAATGAGATTAGGAGTATTAAAGAAATAAATAAAGGACTTCCCTTCATTAATACTCTGACCTGAATCAACCAAGTAATAACTCAAGACTCTCTGCCAAGTGACCACCTCCTCAACTCTATCTCTTCCCATTAGTGTTGTATCATCCACAAACTCAAGATGGGATTGAGGAGGAATGTTATTTCCCCATCGCCAACCTCGAATGAGATCCAGCTTGACATGAGTTCTAATAAATATCGCTAAGCCTTTAGCCAATAAAATAAACAATCAAGGGGATAATGAATCCCGTTGTCTGAGCTCCCTAGAAGTTCCAAACAACTCTGTTGGTTCCCCATTGACCAACTTAGAGAAAAAAAGACGTAAGACAACTCTTGACCCACTCTATCCAATCACTAGAAAAACCAAAATCCCTCATAATCTTAAATAAAAAAGCCATATTTAACATGATCATAAGCTTTATCCATATTAAAATGATGGAAACAGGGTTCCCCACCTTTTGGGGGGATGGAGCATGAGTTAGGGTTTAGGACCTAAACCTATTTCCCTCAAGTTTCATTCAAGGAAACCTTAGAGATATCAATTTGAAGATAGAAAGGGGGAAAGAGATCTTGCAATAAGGTATCCTAGGGTGTGATTAAATTTTGAAAGGGGGTTCACCACCAAGCTAGGGATTGGAAAGCAAAACAACATGCAAGACCTAATGATCAA
>VDFB02114280.1:0-12673 GCA_007258455.2 Sequoia sempervirens
AGCATATTTTCTATATATAGCATGTGACATAGAGTGATTTACAATAAAATTTCGTAACTTTTTTACATCTGCAACTACCTCACTAATCCAAGGAAGCTTATTGTGCAAATCTTTAAGAAGTAAGTTCATGCAATGAACTGCACATGGTTTCCAAAAAATGTTTGGATATTCATCTTCAATCCTTCCTCTTGCCAAGACATTTCTTGAAGCATTATCAGTTATAATTTGCACAACATTATTTCTCCCTATCTGTTCAATTGCTTCTTAGAAAAGACTTGCCAAATATGGTGCATCTTTCACATGGCCTGAAGTATCATGTGATTTGATAAACATTGTGCCCTTAGGTGAAGAAACAAGAATATTAATTAGTGGCCTATGTGCAATGTCAGTCCAACCATTTGAAACTATAGAGACACCTGTATATGCCCAACTATCTTTAATGTCTTGTAATCTATCCTCAATCTGTTTCTTCCCATCATCCAAAACAACAGTGTGAAGTTTTTCAAAACTTGGAGGCACATATCCTTTAGGTGCATTATTGACCATCCTTATAGCTTGTTTCCACAAGGGAGACCTAGCTATGTTGAATGGCATTCCACAACCAAAGAAAAGTCTCCCAATAGTAGCATCTACATTCTTTCTATCAGTAGCATCAAACATTTTTCCAATTTGAGATTCATAAATAGAAGTAGAAGAAGAACTTGGAAAGGGTGGCCTCCCTGTTTGAGAATCTTTTGATTGTCCTTGTAGTGATTCAGTGATTTTCAAAGACTCTACAAAATTAAACTCTCTGATCAAATCTTTTCTTTCTTCTTTTGGAATGATACCACAAACAACTATTTGTTCTTTCTTTCCAACCCCCAACAAATGATATCGAACTCATGCAATTGAACTAGCCTTATTTTTTCGACAATGTGGGCAAGTCCATTACCTACTTCCAGAACTACCATAATTTGTTGTTGAATAATTTCCAGTTACTGTGACAATCTTCCACAACTTCTACTCAAATTCTTTTTTTGCTTTGTTATACTCTGCAGGGTTTGTGGATTGAGTTCTTTGTGATTCCGACATAGAAGGATTTGAAGAATTGTCCATTTTTCCTCAAACCATGTTTAAAAATATATACATTTTCAAAACAAAAACATATATAGCTTATGGTTCAAAAATTTAAAATATAATATTTTTTTACTGTAAAAAAGAAACAGATGTATAAAGAATCAATTCATATTCTACATTTTTTATAGAAATAAAAATAATGATTAATATAATGATCTATGAAAGAAATAAACATACCCGATCTTGCAATGAAAATTCTCAACTATCTTCTTCTTGTAAAGCTTTCAATCTATCTTCTTCTTGTAAAGCTTTCAATTGATTCTCTTTACGAATGTTTTCTGATAAATTCCAATCTCCCTTTCTATCTTTTTATAAGAAAATTAAAATCTTCACTATTTCTTCACTGTGCATGTAATTTGATCATTTAAAAACTTAGTTTTTAAGTGTATCGGTTTATTTCTTTTCAATGCAACTATATACCGAGGGATATCTGTAGAGTTTGGTTGCTCTATAATCTTTATTTTAACTGGTTGAAACTTTGGTTAATCTACATGTCAAACTGGTTGAAACTTCTGTTAATCAGCATGTCAATTTATAGGTGCATGTAATTTGATCTGTAAAAAACTAATTTTTAACTGTATAGTTTATTGCAACTTACAGATTTATTGGTGCATGTAATTTGATCTTTAAAAAACTAAGCTTTTAACTGCCCATGCTGTTTAATGCAATTTAGGATATCTACACTTGAACTATAGTCATTTACCATGCTTTTTAATGCATCTTAGCATATCTGCGGACTTAGGAGGTATCAATGGATTGTAGTCATTATTTTAACTTAGAATTCCATTGATGTGCATGCCAATCTATTCCATCTTAGACCAGCGACTGACTGTTTGTTTTAAAATATCTGCTGACAAGCGGCTTTGCATTAAAAGTAGTTTGTGATGAAATGTTTGACCATTGTGATCACAGAAGCGAGGCATTCCCTATCACATTTTACGGTAACATGGTAAACCAAAAGAGCCAATCCTCTACCTACTCTAGATTGATTGCATGTAGGGTATTGATGCATTTGTTGTATAGGGATGAAAATTCAATTATACGAATGTGAGTGTACATACGAATATTACTAGGCTAGTGAATGTGGCCTGCCTAATTTTCGAGCCTCAGGACTCGATGAAAAAAAGCTGGAAAGTAAAATTATCTTGCTAAAAGACTGGAGCGGAATTCTTCTGGGTGGGATAACAACAATTAAAAGCCAAAGTAATTAATTTCTGCTAGCAATGACACAGCAAGGTGTGGAATCTACACTTACAACACCTCGCAATTGAGAAACAAATTTTGTTTAATGAAAATGTAGGTAGATTAAGCATTAATCGTCTACTCTTAAAGCACTTGATTGAGCAAGACTTCACGAAAATGAATTAATATGGAAAAAAACCAAGAAACGAAAGCAAAAGATCAATATTTTGTTTTAGTCACTGGCAGGGTAAATGCCCCAAATTAATGAGGTTTATTAAGCAAGTAAAATGCACAGACGTAAAATAATCTAACCCTAATGAAATTATCAGAAAGAGGTTAAAGAGGGTTGCTCCTCTGCCATGATTTTGAAAAGCTAGCCAAAAGCCAAGGGAGCCAAGTAACCCCAAAATTAATTATGCTCGTTCGAGAGACCAACTGAAAAAGAAAGGAAATGAATTTATGAAGAAGTAGGAGACTACTCAGGGAAATCATTCAACTTCTGCAGTGCACTTGTGGTTGAACAAATCTAAATATGCAGTGTAAAATGAGAGAGAACAAAGAAAAATAACTATTTATCACCTCAAGTAACTCGTTTATGGTTTTGGACTCTACAACTACAACAACACCTGCTCACTCACTGTAACTCTCCTAGAACACAGACTTGCAGAATAAAAAAACAACATGCACAAAGTGATATAGTGATCCATAGCAACTAGACTTTAATCCATATTAAATAAACAAAGTACCCTGACCACGCTTAGCCATCATGCGAGTCTAGCACCTTCTCTAGCTAGATGCCATTTAATGCATTAACTTTGCATTGATGGGTTATGTACCTCCAGCCGCTAGTTTTAATCTTTCATTTTTATTATTTAATCAATCTATGCCTTTGCTTTTATTTAATCAATCTATGCCTTCGCATTTTCCTGATTTTTTTAAACAAAACTAATTTATAATGCTACTCCCACGAATTAAAAAAGAGATAAATGTTAATTTTCCAATATAAAAAATAACTTTGAAAATTCAGACTATACAAATAAAAAGTAATATGTTAAAATACAGAAATGTCACTGGCCGATGTTGCCTACCAAAAGCATATCGAACGAATGCAATAGTAACCTGTCTTACGGCAGGAACTAATAATAACAACGTGTTATATACATGTGATATTCCATATAGTAATTGGCATCATTATTAATTATAATATTTTACTATCCTCACACTTCCACGTGAATGGTGGTTGCCAGGAAAAAATGAGTTCTGAGACTATTTGTTTAAATAATTATCTTATAAAAATAAGAGAAAGGAAAATTAAAGGAGAGACTTAACTCTCTTTATTTTTTAATATCGTATGGGCTTTCCTTTTATATATGCCTTATTTATTTTATTCTTATATATGAATCTTCTTTAGTTTAAAATGTCGATTTAGCTTTTCTTCTTTATATTTTATATATCTGAGATAAAACGTGGAGTTTAATTATGTTTGTTTCTTTTTAGTGAAGGAAATAAATAAATGAATAAAATAGGAAATCTAATATATATATATATATATATATATATATATATATAATAGTTATTTATGTTTTGTAAACATTTATTCATCAATTTATATTTAAATGATAATTCATTTATTTATTTATATTTAAATGGTAAATTATTTATTAGGGAATGGTATATCTAATAAGTTAACATATACACATCAAGTACACAATATTTACACATAAATATATATATCAACTTTATTAGCATAAAAGTTAGGAATAAGATAAAAAAAAGTGTTTAAATAAATGTGCATTCTTTATGTATATGTTGAGTACAATGTAGGACTCGAGACCTTACCATCCAAATGGGTAGGTAATCGAGGGTCTACATTGACAATGATATCAATGATTTAACTCAATTGTCATTAATCTATCTACTCTTGCATTGCATATTTCAATTATAATATTAGGTAGGGTCGAAACCCAACTTTGAAAAAAAAAAGAGTTCAAGGCAAGTTAGTATATCGATAGGATAATTTCTATAGCTTTTGTGTTAAAGGTTCAAATGGTTAAGCTACCATATTTCCTCCCTTGGAGATTAACCTTTAGCATGTTGTTTGAATGGCAAACCAACCTTATTAATCATAAAGGCATTTTTTTTCATTCTATATTAGTCAGTTGGGGGTAAACTTTGAGCTGTAATGTTAGAAGTTTAGGGACTTTATTTCTAGCTAAGTGAAGATGGCATATAAATTCATTTCCTTTCACCGAGTGACTTCCCCTCGATATTTATATTATGTTTTCATTTATCCCATTGAAATGTTTCTCATAAGGGATAGTTATACCTACCTAGGATTCTTATCATAATTTAAGGGTGTCTATGATTAACTTTGAATAATCGTACTCACACCCTTCCCCACATCCCACTCGAGTGATGTGTTAGTAGTGGTGTGCATTCACGATGTCGCTTGATGCATATGGTATGCTTCCATGTGGGGCATGGTTGGTAAATTATAGTTTCTTTGCATGATGATTTTAAAAAAAATAAAAATGTTAATGGTGTTTTTTCCCTTTCGGTCAAGTTTTGGGCATCACGAGATAGTACTACTATCATTAAGCTTTATGTGCAGATTAATTAGCATCGACTCGAGCATGAAGAAAAAAAATTGTTGCATTTTCTAGTGATTTTTTTTGGGCATGACAGATATTGATAGATATTAATGATTTTGGTTATTATAGAAGGCACCATACAGCATTAGGGACTGTTGTACCTCAATTTTATTTGATCACAACCCATAATAATATTAAGTTGTTGCTAATATCTTGGTTGATTCTTTTGTGAACAACTTTTATTTGGTATAACATTTGAAAAGGGGCTGCCATACTTGCTTTAAGGGGATTGCAGCCTTGGTTATTGCCTTTCCATTAATCAATCAAGGTTGTCATACTTGTTAGAAGGTGTTGCAAGTTATTTCAGTGATCTGCTGCTCCAGTATTTAAGGAATTGCTCACTTCTATGCAGCTCATAATCTGTCACTAGAATTTCAGCATTATGATCACTATAATCTGTCACTGGAATTTCAGTATTCACACTTATTTGGCATTTTGTATAAAACTAGAAGGTTTACCACCAATTTAGAATAAACTTGTTTAAGTCTGGATGGCTATGCTACCATGACATTAGAAATCACTTTCATTTCCAAAATTATTATTTCTGGTGTTTATTTGTGCAGTTCACCACCAGATTTAATATTAAGTTTGTAATTTGTTCTAGAAGGCTTCCTACCAGAACTAGCTTCAGTAGAGACAAAGGAATCATAATGCAAACATGGGCGTACATCAAAAATTGATTATCTGCAACTGAACAACTAAAGGTTTTTCCCTATCATTTATAAGCAACCAAGGAAAATACCAATTAAAATATTTATTAATATTGTATTCCGATTTATATATCATTACAACATTACAAAGGAAAGCCAGGTTCCTAAATGAGAGCTAAGAGGAGATTGTAGTGGCAGCATAATTATTTTCAATATTTTATGCAAAAAATTACATGGCTGGCAACGATGCTTAAAATGCACTCATTTCACATACCAAACATTTTAGATTTAAAAGAAATCATAAATGAATCTGATATACAACCCTGGTTGTGACCTATGCTCAAACCCAAAGAAGCCAAAATTAAAAAATAATCTATGTCATGTTGTTGAAACTTCAAATAAGATGAACTGATAAGTACTTTAAAATGAAAATTTTTGGTACACTAAAGAATTCCTATATCTTTTGTGCTTCACTTCCACTTGAAGGGTTTCAGAATCAAGGAAAAGTAACGTTTCATAGCACTCACCTCAAGTTTAGCACCACTAGTACTATAAATATCATGTACATACTCCTTGAATTCAACATAATCATTGTCAACATTGTCTTGAAGTTGTGTAGCTTTGCTGAGAGCTCTATTGACAGGGTCTTTTCCTTTTTGCTCTACTTTCATATAATTGTTCACCACAACTATAAAAAGAAACGTCTGGAAGTAAGATAATTATGAAAGAGGTCTCAGCTTGAGAAAAAAACAACTAATAAAAGAAAGAGTAATACAAAAAATATTATAGTTGAGAATCAAATATTAAGGGATATATCTACGGTCATCCGTTTGGAATGGATGGAACTCCATGGAAACTATAAAACCTTATGCCGAAGTCAAGCGTGGGAAACTTTCTCGGTGAGACCATGTAAGCAACTCATTAAATGTTGGTACTCTTCATTTGAGTTGACATGATTTGGAGAGGCTCTTACTAGGTGTTCAACAAATGGCTATGAAATCTTTATTGATGAATTAGATTTCCAATTCATACTACTCTTAGATTGATGCGGTCTAATTTTTGCCATATAATTACGACTGATATCTTCTACGCTTTCTCTATTATTGAACACAAAGCTTTAATGTCAATTTCAGCTTATATAGTGTTGAGTTCAATAAAAATTGAAATAAAGCGAAATTGCGGTGAGACCAAGGAAAATCCCATACCTCCGATTTGTCCGGTGGCGCGACCCCGCCTCGGCCAGAAGTATATTCAACCCTCCACATTATCTCTTGCTCTCTTGCCTCTATTACTCTTTGCAAAATATTCTTCGAAATGCATACTTTCTTTCAATGCCTCCCACTATTTGGGAGATAGAGTGGAGTCTAACCTCTCATTTCCCTCCATGATTATTTTTTTGCAATTGTATCTAAAATTGTTCATCCATCTCTCATCTTATTCGCTTGTACGTATTTTCTAGAGATTTGTCCATAATGTTAAAGGCATTTTTTGTATAGCGCATATTCCACATTTAAATTGGATCTTGCTGTCTGGGTGATTTGCAAAAATATCAAATGGGCCCTGTCACTTACGCTTAAATTACCTTACTGTGTTGTTTCAATGGGTTCACTACATCTCTTGGAGTACTCAATGAGATGGCTTCTTCCCTTCTATTCTTATCTTCGGATCGATCAGATCTCGATCAGTCGGCCAGATGCAATAGGTGCACTCTGAGGCACATTAGATGCAAGCAGACTCTCTTCATGACTTTCATTAACCGGAACTTTATGCTCCTTGGCCACATCAGGTGTGGCATGAGTAGGTAGATCAATACTGGTCTCCACATATTTCACTTCAAACACATCCTTTATGTTTTGGCTTCTATGAGCTGGCAGCACTATATCTTTACTTTCTTTTTGTTTTTTCTCTACATTTTCTCTGCACTCTTTTTCTTGCCTGTAAAACAAAAAAAAATATCATATCATGTCTTATATACATAAAGCTCTTGCCTATAAAATTTCATTAAACAATATTAAATAAATAATATACTACTTATTGGATTTACAACTTGCCTGTTTGTCAAACCAAGACGCGATAAATATTCATTATTCTTAGCCACACGTTCTTCACGAAAGTGCTCATAATCTGTCATTGGAATTTCAACATTATGATCACTATCATCTAATTTGTGCCTTAAATTCTTTTTCCTCATTTCTTGATGTCCAAAAAAACAATAATGTATAAATTAGCAACTTGATATAGAGATAATTAACCGTAACAAAAATTGCATAAATACAAGATTATGAGGTCTCAGTTTTAATGAACAGTCATTAAAACACGTAGGAAGTCTAAAGCACTGCAAACAACAACAGTCATTAGATGTTGTGGGTATTTCAGTCAATAGATATTAAATAATGGTGCCCTGCAAAAATGCTAGTTGCATAAAAAACTTAGCAATGTATTTGAATCAATCCATCAAATCTTGGGATTGGAATGAGGAGTCCTTCACATTGTTCATGCCATGAATACATAGTCATAATGTTCATTTTTCTTGTTTACAAATTGACACTTTGCTTCCAACCCACCTATCAGTGACATGCCTACACCTAGGACCTTATCCCTTGTGTTGAATTTTTATTTTTTCACCTCTTGATTAGACTTCACTAGAAATTGATCCTTATCTCATAATTGTCCACCAAAACACCTCTAGTTGAGCATCTAGGAATTACAATTATAAACATATCATAGGTACTTTTTAAAGATACACAGAGAGTCAATCATTAGTACTCCTCATTAGAATATCATTTGACTCCAAAGGAATTTAAGGATATATCTCTAGAATAACTTTAGATACATCATCATCAACTCATTGGTGTTTTTTTAATCTATTTACATGAGATTGGATCATCATTGAGACAAGTTGAGGTTACCAATCTTCTACCTCTAAACAAGCCCCTAAATGTGCTTATAAACATAAGTTTTAGATGTAGGTACAAACATGCAAATTTGCACAAGATGCATTAACATAAAATAATTTTGCAAAAGGACTTAGCCATGTGGAGTAGAATTGCTTAAGGACAAGATTGTGGGCATGGCTTTGACTGAAGTGCTAGAGAACTCATTATTACCTGCTCTATGTCACAGGTCAACTATCTACATCTAGATTTGAGATCCATTACATCAAACACAACATGTATGCTTTATGTCTGTCGAATGCCATTTTGATAAAGTATTCTAAAAATAATCTCCAATCTCCCATTAAGATCTCTTGTCTTTACCACTTAACTTGAAAGGAAACAAAGAATGCAAATACATCAAAATACAAGAATTGAGACAATTTCATCACATCTTGTAGAACAGGGATGTTAGAATAGTACAAGTTGTTGAGAGAAATTTAGTACTTAAATGGTGTTGAAGGCATCAAATGAAGTAGACCCAAGGTTTTTTATATAGCAATTGATAGGAATAACTTAGACTAACAAATAAAATTTTAAGCCTATGTAAGTAGTGAAAAGAGTGTTATGCTGTATGAAGGTTTTCACTTTTCAGACAAAGCAGAAAAATTCTATAATACAGGAAAAAATAGTTTTCTAGATCTATTTTCAGATGTGGGAACAGTAATACATGGTGTTTCACATTTAAGGGAAACTATGATACAAACTTGAAACTTAAATGCATATTATAATTAAGCTCATTCATTCACTATTACAAAGAAGATATCAAATAGGACTATGACAAGACTGGCCCTAAATATGCCCATTGTTCATCAAAATGAAAGTTAAGCATTGTTGAACATTACATAGAGCACCACTGCTTGCATTCTTCTAGGATTCACAAATAGTCAAAGTTTCATTGGGTGAAGCAAATAGTGGAGAGGTTATCAATGAACTCAACAAATTGACTTAGTCCAAGGAAGGAACCGAAGGGGACGCCCAGAAGACAACAGAAGGGCCTAAAAAGGCTTGCATCATCCAGAGAACTATTAGTTAAATAGTAATGGACATTGAACATGTTTATATGGGTTTGTGCTAGTATAAAGGGTAAGGGTTTCTACAAAGTGGCCAACCTCTGGTGACACTTGAAAACCCGTTGTTGTAGAATTTCTCTAAATTGAACTTTGATGGCAACATCCTAATATGGATGGATCGGTGTTTAAACCTTGAAACAAAAGCTCAAAATCAAAATGAGTTGTCAAACCGTTTCAGGTGATTGTATGACTTTGATAAGAAATAAACTCATTTTGACCTTCTATTAATGAAAATAAACTTTTAGATCGACAATCTGTAGAATGCATCCATTATTTTAGATTAACATTAAATATATAAATTCCTGACGTACAACTTTGACAATCCAAAACATAAAGTGATCAGCTGAGTGTGAGCGTCAGAGCTCTCTGATTTAGAATTATCTGTTTATATAGTACATACACATATCTCAGAGAATTTTGCAATGTTAGATTAATCCATCAGAAATAATATGTAGACTAAATCACTACAAAATTTCTGACAGAGCTTCAAAGAAACATATGAAATCCTATAAAAAGTTAAAATAGAAATTACAAAGCAAAATAAATAAAAAATGTTTCTGCCATAAACATAAACACCAGACAAAGCATGCACAAATTTATTTTAGGATGGTTCATAGATAATGTTGGTCCAGGCATTAGCTTTCCTAGGTGTTGAAAGAGAGGAATGTTGAGCTAAGAGATGGTCAAGATGAGATAATGTGGCAAGCCTTAGAGAAATCTAGTAAATACCATGTGTAGAAGGGTTGTAACTTGTTGTTGACAGAAAACAATAGTCGCTCGCTTGTCAAGGACAACATTTGGAGGAAGCTCTAGGGTGTCAAATGAATTCCAAAAATTGATTTGTTCATATGAACTGTTTCCCACAAGGCAATCTTGATTGATGAAAACTTGTACAGGTAGGGTATTTGTGGGACTGCAATTTGTGTTCTTTGTAAGAAGGATAGTGAAGACACAATGACCTTTTTATCCATTGTGTGTTCTCATGCCAAGTTTGGAATCATATGTGATAGATGATGGATTCAGAATTGATATCCTCAACTTAATATCTTGCTGCTCCATGTTCATGACTGACTGGTTAGCTAAGTACACTTTTGTCTCTGAAGGAAAATCAACAATTAAATATTTGTGGAAAATATAGCCAAGAGTTTTTTGTTGGCGTATTTAGTTAGCTAGAAATTGTGCCACCTTTGATAATGTATGCGTCAATTCTTTCAGCTGTTATTCCCATGCTGTAGCACTCATAAAACTACTACTGAAAATAAACAAAAGTTCTAGTTGATCTGCTTGTTGTCTAGCTATGGAAGAAGAAAGGTTGGCTTAGGTTATGAGGGTCTGTGTTTCAGATTAAAAAACTAAGCAAAAAAGAAAGCCTCTGAAATTGTATAATGATTCTTATCATTTACTTTTTGATGGTGCTTCCAAGAAAAACCCAGGTGTTGCATGGGTTGATGGAGTCATCATTGACAATAAAAAGAAAATTTTACTTGAGTGTGTTAAAGAATTAGGGAAGATTTCAAATGATGTGGCTTAGTTTCAAGCTCTTTCCAAAGATCTAAATTTGTAATCTCAAAAAGAATAAAAGTTGTGAGAATTTATGGTGATTCAATGCTAGCTATTAAGTGTGACGAGAATGTTAAAGGCGAGCAATCTTGTGTTAAATACCATTTTACAGGAAATTATAAAATTGAGCAGTGGTTTTCTCTTCATCCAATTTGTACATATTAGGAAAAATTATAATCATCTAGTCAATTCTCCAAATGCCTCCAACACATCTTGTTATGTCCGCTTTCACTCAAATTACACTCACATAGCCATTACTCACACCCTTGTATCCAACTCTTACTCAAAACCTCATATTTCATGCACTAAACCTCATATTGCATTCATATATGAAAAAATATTCATATTGCATCCTCATTTTTATATGAAAACATATTCATATTGCATTTGTATAGCAACTTTGTTCAACATTAATGCTTTGAAACAGGTATTAGTCTGAAGGTCCATGTCCTTAAAACATAAAACAGTCTTAAAACAACATAAAAGTCTTAAATAAAAGGTCATAAAATGGGGCTCATCAATAATCATCTGCATTTCCAGCAAGATCAAAATCCTGATCACTCGTGTTTGCATCTACTTGATTTTCTTCCTCATCCTCATTTGTGACATGCAATACATTCATTGGTAATCAAAATCTCTTCAAATAGTCCCTCATTGTCTTCATCCACTTCTTCGAATGTTTCTTGTAAATTAACATATTGCCCATCAAGGATTACATCAACTTCCATGATTTTCCATTTTGAACGAGACTCTATTTGAATGACATATGACCAACCTGGGCTTCTTACATCATCAATTAGAAATGATTGGTTAATTTGAAGAGGGGAAACATACGACTCATCTGTCTCTAAAAAAAATTATCGTGTATTTGCATGTACAAATCCATACTCATCAAATTGTACTGCGGATGGTTGGATCCACTTACATTTTAATAATATAGGACTATTTTCACCAAAATCCACTTGAATAATTTCTTAGATGAAGCCAACATAAAAATTCTTCTCAATTTCATGAAGAAATTCAGCACTAACAACACAATCACAATTTGTCTTTCCTTTGTCTTTTTCTTCCACTCTTAAATGACTACCATAGGCCCACATTCCACTAAAACGCATAGCCCATAAATGTGGAGGTTGTGAAAGCTCACTTTCATCTGTTGTTATATCTTGACCTTCTTCTTTTGCATCATTGATTGCATTAGCAATCCGTTCTTCAAATTTTGGAAAAGAATCACATCTAATCAAATCATGACGTCTACGCTTTTGAGGTCGATGTTGCATCCAATCTTGATTCTCTTCTTCATATTTTCTACATAGAATAATGACGTACAAATAGTAAGATTAATAATATAAATGTGTAAATGCAATTGAGTAAATAAATTATTGTGTAATTTTTTTTTACCTGCGCCACTATGTGTTTTGAAGAATAAAGGCATGTATTGCACTTCTTTTTTGATATGATAGCTTGAAGCGACATTCATTGCCTTATAATACTTCACCTGCAACTCT
>VDFB02114281.1:0-17117 GCA_007258455.2 Sequoia sempervirens
CTCACAAATGGTAAGCTCTCATCAAATGCAAAAGTTGCTTAAGAAAGGAGTGGATGGATTTGTGGCCCAACTATGTTCATTAGAAGTCTTTCAATCTAATACTCCTACTCATCCAGATTTGCAAGCTATAATTGATTGTCACTCAGTTGTTCTTGGAGATATGCCTAAAGGACTTCCTCCTAAGAGGGATCATGATCATGCCATACAGTTAGTCCCAGGGAGCCAACCATCGAACATTAGGCACTTCTAGGTATACACACATAAAAGAGTGAATGAAAAGACATTGAAGAGATACTAGAAGGCGGAATCATCGAACAGCCAGGCCTTTTTGCTGGTGATGGTACGTAAGAAGGATGATACTTGACGCATGTGTCCAGATTATAGAGTGCTCAACATGTACACCATTAAAGATAAGTTTCCAATTCTAGTCATTGATGATTTGCTAGATGAATTAAATGGAGCTATTTTTTTTACCAAGTTATATCTTATATCTGGTTATCACCAAATTTGGATTAAGAAGGAAGATATTTGTAAGACAACATTTGAATACATGAGGGTCATTATGAATTTTTGGTGATGCCATTTGGTCTTACCAATGCACCATCTACATTCCAAAGTTTGATGAATTCCATTTTAAAGAAGTTCTTGAGAAAGTTTGTGTTAGTATTCTTTGATGATATATTAATTTATAGCAAGACTTGGGAAGAACATTTGCAACATGTGGACCAAGCATTACAAATACTTGAAGATCATAAACTCTATGCTAAACCATCCAAGTGTACTTTTGGTCTTACAGAGGTGGAGTATTTGGGACACATAGTTTCACATGAAGGAGTAAAGGTGGACCCTAACAAAATTAAGGCTATCATGGAATGGCCTATTCCAAAAACCATTAAGAAACTAAGAGGATTCTTGGGATTGATAGGGTACTATAGAAGATTTGTGAAGAATTATGGTAGTATAGCAGCACCTCTCACCACTCTATTGAAGAAGGATTCTTTTCATTGGAGCAGTGCATGGCTAACTTGTTGGGAGATTGAAGGAGGCTATGTGTACAACTCCGGTGCTTGCCCACTCGGCTTCACGAGAATTCATTGAATGTGATGCTTCTAGAAATGGGATAGGAGTAGTGCTCATGCAAGAAGATCCAACCAATTCTTGTTCAAAGTCATCAGTAAAGGTAAGAATCCAACTAAAACCTATTTGTGAGAAGGAAGTGATATTAAGCAACACTCCATCTTTTGATGTAGTAAATGACCTTGTAGCTATCTATTAGTTGGAGCATTTCAAGGTTAAAGATAGATCATGATAGCTAAATATTTTTTGGAACAGCGACTATCTCTTAAATGAAGAATCAACAAAAAGGAAATGGATTCACTAAGATGTTGGGAGATATGACTTTGAAGTTGTATATAAGAAAGGGAAAGAAAATATTATGCGTAGATGCCTTGTCAAAAGGAAGGACTAGAAAAGATGAAGCCTTATTGTGCCTAATACAAGTAAATTGGGTGGAGGAAGCCAAAGTAGAGTGGAAAAATGATGTTGTGACAAGTAATCTCATTGAGCAATTAAAAAGTGATCCTAGTAGTTCAGATAAGTTTTGTTGGAAGGGAGATACTTTTTGGTATAAAGATCGTTTGTATCTCTGCAAGAATTCCAACCTTAAAATTAGGATTCTCACAGAGTTGCATGAGTCTCTAGTGGGTGGTCATTCAGGATTTTTGAAGACATATCATCAAGTCAAGCAAGATTTCTTTTGGGAGGGGCTAAAGGGTGATGTTCAAAAATTTGTGGCTAAATATTTGGTGTGTCAAAGGCATAAAGGGGAGACAATTAAGACACTAGGTCTGTTGCAACCCTTATCTATTCCTAGCCAGTGTTTGGAAGAGGTATCCATGGACTTCATCACAGGGCTTCCCAAATCTAAATGTCATAATGTCATCATGGTGGTAGTTGATTGGCTCACTAAATATGCACATTTCATTGCATTAGCACATCCTTTTATAGCAAGTGCAGTGGCTAAAACTTTTTTGGAGAATATCCAAAAGCTACATGGTACACCTAAAGTTATTGTTAGTGATCATGATGCTATCTTCACTAGTCACTTTTGGAAAGATTTATTCTCATGTTTGGGTACTCAATTGGCTCTTAGCTCTTCATACCACCCTCAACCAGATGGGAAAATAGAGGTTGTTAATAAGTGTTTGGAAGGATATCTACGTTGTTTCACTTCAGAGAAATAGTCTCAGTGGGTAGATTGGCTACCACTTGCAGAATGGTGGTATAACACTTCTTTTCATAGCTCCATAAAAAGAAAATGTCTCCGACTTTGGCACTTTATGGATTCCAAATACTACATCATGAATTAGGTGTCCCCAAAGGTTCAAGCTTGGTAAGAATACACTTGTACCATCGCAACAAGTACTTTCGGAATTTGAAGGAGGAATTATGGCACCAGAATTAGAATGGAAACAATAGGCGGAACAACATGTCGTGGTGAAGAAGTTTGAAGTTGGGGATTGGGTCTTCTTCACGATTGAAACCTTATAAGAAAATCTCACTAAAGCAACGAATAATAGAAGTTGTCTCAAAGTATTATTATTATGGGTCCATACCAAATCATGCAGAAGATTGGTAGTGTTGCCTACAAGCTTGAGTTGCCACCTACAACAAAGATACATCCAGTTTTTCATGTTTCCTGTTTGAAGAAGGTAATTGGGCATAATATTCCCACTCAAACAACACTTCCTGAGTTGGATGAAGAAGGGAGAATCATTTTGGAACCAGAGTGCATTCATCAAACACGCACAAAGAAGCTGAGGAATAGAACTATCACTGAGTATCTAATCCAATGGAAGAATTTACCAGTTGAAGATGCCACATGGGAAGGCGAGGAGTTCGTCAAGTTTCAAACTTGGTTAGCATTGAGGACAATGCTTCTTTGAAAGAGGGCATGCTATGCCCTTAATATTATTGTACATCGGGTTATGAATAGTTGGCTTGTGGCTATCTTAACTCTCTATTAAGTTATATTATCATTAGTATATTATTATTTACTTGTTCAGTTAGCCTAAGTCTTATATAGGTGTGTCTAAGATGGCCTAGGTGATATCCTTGGCATAAATAGGTATATATAGGAGGTTGTGAGTCTTATTTCATCAAGTGTGAAGTTTGTTCTCATTAGAGATATTTGGAGGTTTTCCCCCTCGAAGTGGCTTGTTATTCTCAGTTATTATCAAGTATTTGCAGCATATTTCATATCATATTCTTCTATTGTGCAAGTTATTTCATAACAATTTTGGCTTGATGTTTCCTTGATTTAGTGTTGTAATGTGGATAAAACATTCACATTAGGTCTTGGGCCCTTGTGAACTAATGGAATTTAATGGTGCCTTGAAAAAGTGTTGTAACACACTTTCACACTTTTCTAGGGTATTATCAATTAACTAAGCATAATAAACATAATTTTAATCCTATTTAATGTTAATCTTGCCTTATTTGGAGTGTTATAAAGTGTTGTAACACACTTTCATATTTCTCTAGGCTTTCCATTAATAATTGGGTTTTCTTATGCTTTAATTGGCCCTATTTTATATCCACAAGCCTCATTTATTGTATCTTTTCAAGGATAATCCTGACATGAATTAGTAACCAATCAAAATTCAACTGTTCCTGTAATTTGTGGCCTAGATTTAGTGTCTAGGACTCATTCACCACCTTGGGAGAATGAATCCCACCTAGGTATTTTTGGCCTCAATGTAGGTTTCATACATTTCTAGACACGTTTGATTTTTGGTCCCATAGATTATGAGTGATGGGACTCATTCGCCACCTTGGGAAAATGAGTCTCCTATGACCAAAATTCAAATTTAGTTCAAACTTCTGACGAAATTTTATTTTCCTAGATCTAATTTCTACTTGTAGTGTTGCAATTTCAAGAATTATTGCATAATTGAATATAAATACAATGTTATTTCTCTCATTTTCATACCTAGTATTCAAGTATTCATACATATAGCAAATTTGAGTTCACAAGCATATTTGAGCATTCACAAGAGAATTCAAGGCATTTAAAGGGAAGATTATCAAACATTTTAGAGCATTCTTCAAGTGTCATTCATCATGTAAAAGATTTCATTTTTTATTTTTGTTATTGTGCTAACAACTGTGATGTAGGATTTGTGTTTCAAGCAAGCGCTTCATTCAAGATCTATCAACATCAAGCAAGATTCCAAGTCTACATCCATTGCAACCATTTCAAGCATAATTGCAAGATTTTGGGCTAGTTTGTATATTTTCTAAGAAGCCAAGGTGGAGAAATGTTGTCAAATCCCTAAAGTTGTCAAAGTTTTCCTCAAACCTTGGAGAAGCTTGGAGAAGACCTACAGGTAGTATTTTGCAGTTTTGGATCTAGAAACTAGTTAGAAAGAGTAGAAAAGATTGAGAGGAACATAATCTACTTCAGAATTTCCAGAAAATTAGAAGTGGAATAATTCACCACTATTGGAGAATGAGTCCCATTGTACTGGATTGATAGAAGTTTTTGTAGATTTGGACACCCTTTTGGCTGAAACCTATTTTGGAGCATTTTCCTCAAAACTAGACTGATTTTCCCAGATTGATGAATGAGTCCCTGCCATCATTAACACCATAATTTTCAATGATCTAGACCTCCATTCTTCCTTCTTCAACTTTCTAGGTGCACACTTCCAATTTCATATCTTTTTATTGCATTTTGTTTATCTTCTTAGGTCATTTTGCATTTGTTTGCATATCACATTATGTTTTCCATTGCATTATCTTTTCCAAGTTTACACTTGGTGATGAACCCCTCATTAAACATCAGTCAATCCCTAGGAAAACCCCTTTTCCATATTTCAATCCCCTTTGCATTGGAATCTCAAGGGTGTTTGCAACTCAAGGGAAGACAACTAAGAGGGGGTGTGAATCATTTGTCACCGAATCATAAACTTATTCAACTTATTAACCTTATTTTTAGATATGATCATTAATCATAAAAGAATAAATGAACAAAACATCAGAAGCACACATAACACCAAGATTTTTATGTGGAAACCCTATTAGGGGAAAAACCATGGTGGAGGTCAATCCACAAAATTATACCCTATTTAAACTATAAGAAAATACAAATGGGGAATGCACATGAATTTAGGCACACTGCCTAGAGCTCACTACTCAAATACATCAATGCTTACTACCCAAGGAAGTCACACTGTCCTATAGAAAGATTCAAATTAAAACCATCTGGATTTGATCTGAGAAAATAGCATCTGCTAATGCTTGGTTACAGTTCTAGTTAAGCACATGAACGCTTCTTCACTCTTCTTCACTCTTTGATTTTCCTTCAAATGATCTAAAATTTATTCACACATAGGACTCATAAATTTCACATTCGCACTTCTTCCACATTTCAAACAATCATCTTATATATCTGCAACAATAAATTACATCGCTATAAGTTGACCACAAAAAGATAATAAAATAATTACAAACAATCAACCCAAAACAAATAAATATTATTCACGAGAATCAACCATGATTGGAAATAACATAGTGAAGACCGAAAACAACATCTCCAACATGAAAACACTTCAATTGATTTCTCCTCGAAGATCCACAACATGCTTCAACACCTTGTCGGCCAAGAACATGAAAAACATGAATATGCAAGAGAAAATCTTGGATCACGAGCACAACAATCAATGTAGACATGCCACAAACATAGAAAATGAACTAGAAACATCCACAAGCATCATGAAACACTAGAGAAGCATCCACAACATCTGAACTTACTAAAATCATAGAATCTTCAATTAGGAACACTAACTGAAGCAACAAAAAAACTATCAGAATGAAAATCACCATAACTCGATCAACTCTTAATGCAAATCTCTAAAATTCAATGTGGATAAACTAGGCATACTCAACAAGAAACCCTTTAGTCAATAACCTTAGAACAAAAATGTACTAAACACACTGATAGAAAGAACTTTATTTCACTACTAACAACCTGTAGCACTTCTTATTACAATTTTCTCAATATCCTCAACATATACAACTTCTAATGCAAACATGCTAATAATGTTGACATCAATGACAACATATTAGCAACAAAACCACAACATCAAACAATCTCCCCCTTTGGTATTGGTGGTTGTAAGTGTGGAAAAAGTAAACTAAATACAATTAAATACACCTCTTAGTGAGACATTGTATCAAGATTAAACATGAATTAAACTAATTTAAAAACATAGAAAACTTGAATGCATCCCATTGTCTCCTATCTCCAAAGATTTATCAAGTTACAAAGGCTCTCAGATTTGTAAGCACCATAACTGTTTAAAATGCCTATCCAGAGAACGAAATAGATGCTAAATGCAATGATGTGATGATTACTAATGATTTCTAGATGATATGATGCTACCATAAACTATCCTGACATGAAACCTGCTAAATGGAAGCTATAGTAAAAACTAACGATGCTACCATGATTCTAAATCTATTGAAGCTATGATGCTATTATAATATGCTAAATGATAAAGCTAATGCTTAAGATGCTTCAATGCTAAATCCTGCAGAGTAAGTTTGCATAAAATATGATAATTCTCAGGCCCATTTCATGCTTTATAAGGTTGTATATATAGATTTTTGGCATCGGTTTTGCACAGGGGTAACACAATAGAGGCTGAGATTCAATCTGGAGATTTGAATGGTAAGAGATGAGAATGTGGAGTCAGATTATGGGATTGTTCTCCCATGAAACAATAGGAAAGATTAGAGAAGAGTTTGAGGAAGAAGATTGAGATAGATTTCCCAGGTTTTCCTCTATTTTCCGGAATGCCGGCCAAATTCACCAGACAATGAGTTTTAAGAAATAAATAGTATAAATACTGATGTGTTTCATTTGAACTTCCATCGATTATTCAAATCCAACAAAAACAGAAGATCAATTAAATAAAAAATATCGATACTAAGCCATTACTTAAAGAATAAATGTAAAACCTTTCAGAATTATTAGTCAGAGAAGAGCTATAAAATTATTGTTAAAGCTCAAGGAAGGTACTTTTATTTTAAGATATAATTTAATTTTACAAAGTACGAAGAAATGAGTAGGGTGACTAAATGTCAGTCTTTATTCTAATTGATGAGTTCAGTAGAAGAAGGACAAGAGAAAGCCGATAGTCGAACTAATATAAACAACATTTCTACTTATTTACCAAGTGATGAATTTACTTATTAATTAATCAAATAAAATCACATTGACTTAATTCTAGTTCTTCTGCACGATTAAAAAGCATTCTTTTCCTTAAAGCCATGTTTATGCATTGCTTCAAAGAATACCTTTGCCATCAAGGTTACTGACAAAATTTCAAGTAGCCTCAGATGTGCCCTGCATTGTTTCTTTTAGTTGATGATTGATATATGCCTCGAGAGATAAATTAATGATTTTTTAATTTTTAATTTTATTTTTCGATGATTTTTCAAATTTTTATGATTTTTTGATGTTTTGATGTAGATTCAATGAATATTCAATGATGAAATTAATTTATCTCCCGAAAAAGAAAGATTGACTCTGTGAAATTGATTAAATTGATGCCCTATTTTACCTCCTTGTGTTTGATGATTGATAATCACTTCATCCTTTGATTTGATTTGATGATAGGATGATGATTAGAAGATTATTGATCTCATGATAGGTGAGATTCAATGATTGATTGATTGATTGAACTCATGATAGGTGAGGATCAATGATAGATTGATTGATTAACCTCAAGATAGGCGAGGATCAATGATAGATTGATGATTGACCTCATGATCTAGGCGAGGACCAATGATAGATTGATGATTGACCTCATGATAGGCGAGGATCAATGATAGATTGATGATTGACCTCATGATAGGCAAGGATCAATGATAGATTGATGATTGACCTCATGATAGGAAAGGATCAATAATAGATTGATGTTTGACCTCATGATAGGCAAGGTTCAATGATAGTCACTCATGAGATTTGATCAAAGTATCACCGGAGCTGATTAGATTGATAGGATAATTGATTTTTGATTGATAATATTGTTTATTTGCAATATGTTATGATCATAGGAGGATTTTAGAATCCTTCCCAAAGATGTGGAACATGATTCTACATTTGGTGTAGGTTGATATAGATATCATCAATCAATGTGGAAAATCTATAATGCAGATGCAAAAGTAATATGAATGCAATCTAATTTAACCATGCAAATTTTCATATGCAAGAATTGGCATCTTAACAGTACTTTTATTGTGCTCTGTATCATCATTGATATTTTTAAAATGTTGAAAGTGAGTACAAGCATTGATGGTATGAGTTAGACCATGATGACCTGAGTACTTCTTTCATGATTTTTGATATTGCAAGCTAACAAAAGCATGGAGGTATAATTAAACCAAGATGACCTAAGCATTTCTTGCATAAAATAGAAAAGAATTAACCACTTTTCTATGTGAATTGGAATGTCATCAATGATACTTTATAGAGCATGTCTCATGACAATTCACACAGTAATGATGATTAACTCACAAACAACAGAAAAAGAAAATAACATTCTTCTTCCTCACTTCTCTAGTTCAATACATCATTGAGTTGCTCCAAATAAATGATAACAATGATCAAAAGTACAACATATCTCACATTTTCTTATAGTATTCAATCATTATTCAGATTAGATCATCCATCTTGATTTTAATTTTTTGATGTTTTTGTGACTTTCTGAGATTTTGAATCAAACCTAACCTAAAGACCTATCCTAGGGGCCTCATAGGCTGATCAATGATTATCCTTTCCTGTGTTATACATGCAGAGACTACGTAGTTCAACTAACACAAGCTCTTATTTTGACTTTTTGAGACTAACTTTTAGATTTGTTTTTGGATTTTCTGTTGTGATTATGGATGGCCAATGTGTTTCTGATGATGATTGATATTCCATGTTGTTTTGTGTTTTGATCGTTGTTTTTTTTGTTTGTCTTCCTACCATTTGTCCATTTTGTTAAGCTCGAGATTTATTGCCCCCAATGATATCAGATGTTGTCCCCAAGCTAGTGTGAGACATGACCACATTATATGATATGATAATGGATGCCAAAATGATGATGGTGAAAGAAATTACCATGACATGAGTCCAAATAGATGGGAGAGCTGATTCAAATAACAAATAGCTCTTGTTTCTAGGTTTTCACTATATGTTTTTATTGCATTTTTTAGTCTTTTTGATTTTTTTTTTTGATTTTTTTTTTTTTGTTATGGAATGATATGATATGATTGATTGAAGGAACATGATTCCCCACAATAGAGGTAATGCAACCATGGATAAATGATAGATCAAAATGAAATATTCATTGAAAAACATGTCATACAAGCAACATATCTCTTGTCGAAAGATGACAATAATTGATTGATTAAGATGCCAAGAATGGTTTATTTCATAAGGCATGATGATGATAAGTACTTAGGATCACTGATTCCCCTAAGTACGATAAGATTGATGGTTTTTGATGATTTATTGACTAAAGATATGAGGATTGGATAATGTTTTATAGCTAGGATCATGATTTGCATGATAAGATTCAAGGTTGCAAGGGGACATGGTGACACAGATTTTGATAAGCTAGGAGATATGGAATGGAAGAAAGTAAGGATAAAAATAATGAATTGTATGATCAAGATCAACTAAATAAGATACAGACACAAGGCCCAAGTATTTTTCTCCTATTCCTCATCAATACCAAGGACGGGAAGAAAGGATGTATCTAGTAAGAATGATGGAATACAGATAAGGTGAAGGATATGGTACGAAAGATATGGAAAATTTGTATTGGATAAGATATATGATGTTCAAGAAGATCCTTACCCTTGTCAAGATAAAAGGTGGAAATTTAAGGAATGAGCATAGAAAGGATAATTACCATGAATGATAAGATGGATGAAACTTGTCCCTAAGTGTAGAGTGCAAGAGGAATATGGAAGATAGGATATGGGTGATAGGGAAATGGAGGAAGGTCTTAAGAATCAAGTTTCACAACTAAATATCCCTCTAATAAACCATGGCAATGGGAATTAGACTCCTAAATGTTGGAAGATTAATGATATGATGTAATAATCTAAGGACTTATGCAAAGGTTTTGATTAAAGGAGAATAATGGGGGATGGATTTTGGATAATGGATAGGAGGTTGGAAGGTATGTTAA
This sequence comes from Sequoia sempervirens, assembly GCA_007258455.2. Lineage (NCBI taxonomy): Eukaryota > Viridiplantae > Streptophyta > Pinopsida > Cupressales > Cupressaceae > Sequoia > Sequoia sempervirens. The sequence goes on from VDFB02114281.1 coordinate 10,251, forward strand.
TGGATATATGGAAAGGATGGAAAGATCAACGTTGGAACACACCTTGAACAGTGGTAGAGTGATGGAGGAAAAATGGATTTGGAAGGAAATAGGTTATTAGATGGAAAATTGGGGGAAGCTTTTGGATTAGCAAATTTGGATGCCAATTTAGATTTTATTGCTTCTATGAAACTTTTAGGAATCCATATGACTTTTGACTTTGATTTTTTCTTTGTGGGCCTTTGTGGCCTTTGACATTTTTCTTTTTCATTTATGGACCTTTGTGGTCTTTGAAAAATACCTTTTTTCTTTGATGGGCCTTTGTGACATTCTGCAAATTTCATTTGATTTTGGATCAAATTTTGTTTAATTTTTTGCATGTCTCTTCGAGGAGACATGTTGATCCTTTAATACATGTGGATTTTGATAAAGAAGCCTTTCATATTTGGCACCTAAATTTCTTCCAAGAGTAATGGGAGGGGAGGATGGAGATGAATGATATGGAGGTATTATGGATGAGTTAATGTGGGTATAATTTTGTAAGGGAATCAAGGATGTGTGCATTTGTTGTTCTTGAGAAAAAAGATATGGACCTAGGATAGAGGGAAGGTTTAATGTACTAGGATGAGGGCCTAGGATAGATGGAATTTTTGATTAACTAGAATTAGGACCTAGGATAGATGGAAAATTTGATGAACTAGGAAACTTAGGCATATAATCAAGGTTGTGGTGATATGGGTTTCTTTGAACAAAAAGGGTTTCTAGGATACCTTGTTCATGAAGGCCTAACCCTTTTCCTTTGTAATTCATATTTTGACACATTCGTTTACCAATGGGATATGTATTGTTTATGAAACAAGATGTGAGTCTATTTGGGTAGGGTATGATATGGATGAGAGGATAGGTGTTGGAAGTAAACTAGTATGGATAAAGGTGGAGGATCCCAATTTATAGGTGTGGGGTTCATGGATAGCTTGAATAGGTGTGATAGGTTCTTGAGATGGAGATGATGAGGTGTTTCGTTCTTGACTTGGAAAAGTGATGTAGGAGCATCTAGTGGTGTAAGGGAAATCTTGCATCAGCCCAAAAAAACATGCATTGCATTTATATTTCATTTGGTTATCTTTTTGTAGATTTCTTTGCATTTTTGTATACCCTTTTCGTCATTATATAAATCCCCACTTTTAGTTTTGTTTTTTTGGTTTTTCTGGTCAACCACTATTTTTAGCACCTTTTGGAATCTGCTACTATTTTTAGCAACTTTTGGAATTTGAAGCTGTTTAGGAACAAAATTATATGGGAGGATTTAGAATGGAAAAATAAGAAGATTGGTGAAAGAATTAGGCCGAGAGCATTCCCGGTTTGAAAGATATTGTAGTTTCAGTTTCCTAGAAAAGCACCTAAAAACCTTGCAAATTAGGTTTGAGGCACTAAATGGCCCCGAAATAGCCTGAAAACTTGTTGAAATTAGCATAGTATATTTCAAGCATGTTCTTGACTCTGAGACCTTTATGATGGTTCAAATGGTTCAAAAAATGGAGTCTCGGATCAAAAGTTATGGCTCCCAAAAGTTGGTATAATTTCAAAAGGTGTTGATATTTGAATGGTGTTTTAATTTTTCAATTTCAAATTGTAATTCTTGGCACCAAACCACCAAACCTCATAACTCAAATGTTGTTTTTGCTCCAAATGGAAAAGGGGCTATTTATGGGGGTATTTTCCTAATTTTTGGTAGCTTTTGGGGAAAAGGAGTTTGCATGCTACAAAAAGGGGAACTTCTGTAATTTCTATAATAATTTGGAAACTTCTATAGCTTGCATGTATCACAGAGCTTGAGTATTTGGGATCCTCTGCATGTAAGGTTTCCATTATTGAATAATAGTAAATTTTGGTAGTTGTGTGCATTATTTCTGTGTCTCAGGTTTTCTCCCTCATCAAAAAGGACTATGAAGTGGTATGAAAGGCATATCTTGATCATGAGAAGGATAAATATCTTCATGGGATGAAAGGGTATCCTTGAATAGAAGCATATCTTGATCTTGATGAGGAAGGGAATCATGATATTTTGTAGAAAGCATGTCTTGATCATCAATTGGTAAGACATCATTAGATAGGATGGAAGAACTATCATGCTCTTGTGATGCAATAGAATCAAGAAATGGCATGGATTGATTAGATGACATGGAAGAAGAACTTGGAAGGATAGTTGTCTCTTGAGATGGAAGGGAATTATTTTGGATGAAAAGTGAAAGGAGGGGATCATCAAAATATTCTTGAAAAATGGGATCTTGATTAAAGATTGGAAGAATTTGTGGAATGTTGATATCATTGGATGGATTGGAAATAATATTTTAATCTTGATGTGTAGGGGAGTCTATGCTAGCATGCTTTGGATTGTGAGATTGACATGAATGATTGGATGTTGAAGATATGATAGAAGAGGATGACTAGATGGAATTGTTAACTTGAGTGAAAGAATCTTGAGGTTTATTTTGGCTTATGGTGGATGGAGATAAATGCATGACATGATATGATTGCTCAATACCATTTGTGTTTGAGGATTTAGATTTGGCCTTATTGAACTTGGATGATGTAGTTTTTGATGAAGAAGGTAGCATGTTCATTGTTCAGTCAAGAGGATATGGGTAGATGTCTGGCAATAGATATCATTCTGTGGTTTCTCTTTATATGTCTCAAAATTTTTGTTGAAGGTTTTCCATCTACTGAGTTAAAGCATTCAATTGATCCTCATCTATTTCAGCCATGGTGGTTTGAGTTTCAATTTCTTGTTCTTTGGATTTTTGACTCTTGTTGTGAGGGTTTTCTTGACAAATGCTGTGGATTTCCAATCCCTAATCATAAATTTCATTGTTTGATTATGTTTTGACTCTTTTGTGTTTTTTTCTTTTTGGATTATCTTTATCTAGATTTTAATGATTTTGAAATATATGATAATCAAATGTCAACAATTATTTTTAAGAACTATAATCTAAACAAATAGTGTATGTTTAAAATAACCACGCATGGTCCTATTTTCACTAGTTTGATAACAAAAAGCACTTCAGATAGACTCACTCTTAATAGTCAAAAGGTCATTGTTATACTCAATAGTCCACATCTAAAAATTGTGTCAACTCACATAGTCGTGTCACCCCCTAGAGGGTGCCCATTTTTCTTTCTTTTCCAAGTGCATACTCAAGGTTAGATTTCTTGACCCCCTAAGAAAATAGTCCTTGGAAATTATATAGCGAGTGTCTTGGGGGCAGATTCTTCCCTCCCCTTGCACTATGAGTATTACAATGTCTGGTTACTGACTCGGTTGGATACTACACTAGGTTCTTAGAAAGGGTTTTCATTCAGAGCAGCAATAATAAACTCCCTTAGGAGATCTCCCAACCTTTATAACAAAATTTTTAGGGATGTTTATCTTGCACACTTCCGGAAAAAGTGGGTTTCCCTAGATTTGCTTTAAATTTTATAGTGGTGTGGAGAAGCCTGGCTTTGGTTTGAACCCACTTAGGTCATTCCTGTAGGGTGCGTACTTTTTGCCACTATGGAAATCCTTCTAAAGGATGTAATAAAACTTGAAGAATGCATAAAAATGATGAGTATGGCTTTTTGGATCACCCAGTTAAGGGGAGAGCATATGCCTATCACCATACAAACACATTAATCAAGTTGTTCAATTTTTAGAGCCCAAACTACAATTTTCTATCTATGTGAAGATGTTGCTTCATAAAAATACATGGTGTAAACCATAAATCCACGATTAGAGCTCTTGGTAGTCATCTCAGTTGACAAGTTTTCTCGTTTCCCTAAGTTGGGTTGTTCCGTCCCGAATCAAGCTGGTGAGTTTCTAATGTTTCTTTTTAACCTTTGAAAAGCATGTAGAGGTTAGATTTTAAAAGGCCAAGCCATTTCAGTTGGTCCTAAAGGCATGAATCAAAAATAACACCATGATTCAGATTTATTTTCAAAATAGTGTTTGAAAGCACTATGCAAGTATGGAATCCTCCGTGCTTTATTCTTTTATTTCAATGCTCCCATGTTCTTTGTAAAACACAATAAATTCTCAAATTATTAAGTGGGATCAGAAATAAAGAAGATAAAGGTTGATGAACTAAGTTAAGATAAAACCACAAAATCTAGACCAGGATTAAAATGTGGTTGACTTGGAAATGTAAAATTAAAAGTACAACTCTACAAAAGTGAAAACCTACACTGTTTCGCGGCTTATTAAGTTTCTACTACATTTCAAAGAAAAAGTTTTAAAAGTCCTTTTAACAAACCAGATAGGGCCATTTTAGGGTGGGTGTCCAAAATGTAACAAAGCGAGAAGATTAGAAGCTAAATGATGGGAAGTGCTAAAATAGGCCTACAGAAGTCTTACAAAATTTATAAAATCACTAAAACGAGAGTCATAAGCACTTCAAAGAAAGGTCAAAATCACTACATAATTTATCAAAAGCACCTATGGCTTTGGTGAAAACTTTAGAAATAGGCCTTAAGCTATAGTTTACTTGGCAGGAGGTGCTTACGATCATGCTAAAAAATAATGTGCCCAAAATTCCTCTGCAAAATATTTTCAAAAAAAAATCATAAAAACATGGGGTTAGGCCCCATGGTGGGTGCCAGAATGCAAGTGTGGAAAAAGTAAACTAAATACAATTAAATACACCACTTAATGAAATATTATATCAAGATTAAACATGAACTAAACTAATTTAAAAACATAGAAAGCTTGAATGTGTCTCATTGTCTCCTATCTCCAAAGATTTATCAAGTTGCAAAGGCTCTCAGATTTGTAAGCACCGTAACTATTTAAAATGCCTATCTAGAGAATGAAATAGATGCTAAATGCAATGATGTGATGATTGTTAATGATTTCTAGATGATATGATGCTACCGTAAACTTTTTTGACATGAAACCTACTAAATGTAAGTTATATTAAAAACTAATGATGCTACCATGATTCTAAATCTACTGTTGCTATGATGCTATGCTAATATGCTAAATGATAATTGATGCTAATGATAATGCTAATGCATAAGATGCTTCAATGCTAAATGCTGTAGAGTAAGTTCGCATAAAAGATGATAATTCTCAGGCCCATTTCATGCTTCAAAATGTTGTGTATATAGATTTATGGTAACAATTTTACATAGGGGTAACATAGCAGAGGCTAAGATTCAATCTAGAGATTTAATGGTAAGAGATGAGAAGGTGGAGCTGATTATGGGGATTGTTCATCCCCATGAAAACACCAGGAAAGATGAGAGGAAATATTTGAGGAAGAAGATTGAGAGGGTTGCCTATAGGTTTGTCCCTGAGGCTTTTCTTGTGATGCTATTTAAATTAATTAGATTAATAAAAATCTAAATTTATTGGTGAGTGAATAGAGGAATATTGATTTATGCTTTTATTTGAATTTATTTGATTTATTCAAATTTAGTAAAATAGGAATATTTAATTAAATAAAACAAATATTTGATATTGGTTTATTTAATAAAGAGGAATATGATAATTAAATAAAACTTTAGGATATCTTTATTTAATTAAGAGGAAATATGATAAGATAAAATTAAATTACACAAATTATTGAAGTTGTGTACTTAATTTAAGATAGAATTTAATGGATCAAGTATAGAAGAAATGATAGTGGTAATAATTAAATAAAACAAAGTATTTAATTTTGTTTATTTAATTAAGAGGAAAATAATGTGATAAAATATAAGAATTAATAATGAACTTAATATAAATAAATATTTCTATTTATTTACTAAGTAGATGAATTTAGGATTAATTAATCAAATAAATCATATTTAATTAATTATATTCTCCAGACCATTTTTAGGTGTATACAATGGCAACACATGATGTGAAAAATACCATCAACACAACTATGTTTACTCTTTCTTTAAGTTTTGAATTTTCTTTCCAAATGTGATCTTCTCCCTAGATAATTAGTAGTTTTTTTTCACATTAATCTTCTCCCCCTTTGACATCAATGACAAATATATATTCAATACAAGCTCTAAACCACATATCTGAATTTCTAAACATTTGAACATCTAACTACTCCCCATGAGTAGCAGCCACCACAACATCAATTTGGATCAAAATATGATCATGAAATGTGCAGAATGATGCAATGCAATGTATCCTTAGTTTTGATTAGGAGGGGTAATCACTCCTAACTTCCCTCTGAGATACTCAAAAGTATCCATAGGCAATGACTTTGTAAAGATATCTACAATTTGCTCCTTATTAGGCACATACTCCAATATAACTTCCTTTTCACTTACCTTCTCTGTCAAAAAGTGAAATTTGATAGATATATGCTTGGTATTTGAATGTAGCACCAGATTATTAGAAATGCTAATAGCACTTAAGTTATCACAAAATATAACAATAGGCTCATCATACACAATTCAAATATCCTTCAACATCTATTTAATCCACGATACTTGAGTACAATTATTAGCAGCAACAAAGTATTCTTCCTCTACAATAGATAAAGAAACAACATTCTACTTCTTACTCAACCATGAAATCAACTTCTTTCTCAAGATAAATGCTCCATAACTAGTACTTTTCCTGTCATTCACACCTCTTGCCCAATCAACATTAGTAAAGGCACTCAAAGTAAGATCATCATCTTTAGGACACGATAGACAAAAATCAATTGTCCCTCTCAAGTATCTCAAAATTTTGTCAACAACAGTCACATGAGATTATTTAGGATCAGCTTGAAATCTAGCAACAATACATACAACATTCATGATATTAGGCCTAGTTTGAGTCAAATAAAGCAATCCACCAATCATTGATCTATATCTTGTTTGATTTTCCTTCGAAGAATCACTATCTGTTGTCAACTTGCATCT
>VDFB02114282.1:0-18873 GCA_007258455.2 Sequoia sempervirens
TGCTCCCTTATGATTTGGACCTATGGTGACTAAGTTGCTCCTTTTACATTGACTCTAATTTGCAAGTTAGCACATTTTATATAGAAGTTGGTAAATGACCATATCCTAGCCTTATTCACTCTTAACACATCCCAAGAGTCTAGACTCGCCAACTAAATCCACCATTCACTATTCATCATCATGGTTTAGATTCATGGACGCATAATTGATCCAAATCACTTCTACATACACATAAGAATCTTGAACTTCTAAATTTGAATTTCTTAAATTAGGCCCATTTACCACTCTCTTACTAGTCATTATGAGTCTACTAAAGTGCAAATCATTTCAAATTGCATGCTAGGGTAGTGCATTTAAGGATCAATCCAATTCATTTTAATCATCTAGGAATGAAGAGAAACTAACACATGCATGCACCTATGGGCATCAATGGCATGGCCTAATAACATCATCATTGCATCAACATCCTAAGAGCATACTAAATGACTATTTATTGATCTCAACCTTTATTTCATACTATTAACTTGGTAACAAGGGTTTGAACAAGGGAGAAACACCTTGCCTATGAAGCTCCTTAGAGTTGTTTGTCAACTCTACCAAGTTCATATAGGTTGGTGCATCTCTATTTGTAAGAACAAATAAATCTTAATTAGCAAGTTCAATTCTACAAGTCAAGTTCAAATTCATACAATGAATTTATATTTGTGTGTTTGATTCATATCTACACACATGAACTAGATCCAATTCATTCCCATACACACAAATTTGACTTGAACAAATTTTGAGAATAATCAAATTCAAATTTCGTTATTTTGCTTCTAAAACATCCATAAATATTTGATTCTAAATGATGATTTAAGTTATGACTAAAATAATGAACAACTACTTATCAATCATAAAAAAATAGTTTATAATTTTATATATTTTAATTTTTTATTTACTATTTCTTTTATATGATATATATCATAATTCTAAATGAAATTAATTAATTCTCATATTTATTAAACTTAAAAAAATCCATTTAAAAAATAATGAACTACTTATCAATAATCAAAATTAACTAAATAATTTCACTTTATTTTGAATTTTCTAATTTGAATATATAATCTATCATAATTCTAAATGAAGTTACTTGAATTATATTAATTTTTATGGTTATTAAACCTAATTTTAATTAAAAATTATTTATTAAAAAATAAAGTTTTTTTTTTTCCATTTTGAATTCCTCATCATTATTTTTGAATAAGAGAATTGACATATTTTTAAAGCAATTACCGTGTAGAATTCTTCACTTACTCGAAAACTTCAAATACTTGAAAAAATAATCTAGTGAACTTTGATTTTCAAATTCGTATGGCTTGTCATATTTGTATACCTTCAATGGACAAGCCTTTGTAACCTACTTTCCAATTCACTATATTTTGGTATATATTGGAAGGAATGAGAGGTTTACATAGAATGTGGATTTTGGATTATAATTTTATTTTTTTTATACACAGGGTATCCCCGCGACCTCCTGCCCAACGACATTTAGTGGCAAGCGAAGTCCCTGAAGGTGTTACTACGGAGCCCACAACCACATAACACCTTGTAAACCTGGGAGTGGAGTCGAACCCAAGACCTCGGGGAGCAAACCCAAGACTCAAGCCAACTGAGCTACCCGTTCGGGCTGGATTTTGGATTATAATTAGGTGTATTATGAATTTAAGTTAATGTCCATTATTGTGTCTTTTCTCTTTTGGTTTCCAGTAATCTCTCAATCAACATATTCTATAGGCAAACCTTAATGTTTTATGAAATCATTCAACCCTAATTCTAATATAATGGAGTAGGCTTAATGTTTGAGAAATATTTCAACCCTAATTCTAATATGACATGTTATGTTGGAGTTCAATGTTGAAATCTAGGAGATAGATTGGTACATGAACAATGTATAAGGTAGATAGTAAAAATGAATTTGTGGAATATTTATATAAGAAAGGTCATATACACCAATTTGATGTCTCATTTGATAGTGATAGTGACTTAACACCTACTCCATACTAAACAAACTATAACCCATAATTCTCTACATTTCAGCATAAGTTTTATATCTTAGATAAAAGAAAATAGATTGTATTTTTTTTTTAAAGGTTGCATGATTCTTCAATAAGAAATTTCACTTAAGGACGTACATTTATCATATAAGATAAAAAACAAATAAAAATTGTATGCTTATTATGAACAATGAATTATTGCTACATTTAGCTTTACTCAAAGTTAGTATAGTTGGAAAAGGACCCGTTGGAAGAAGACTCTGAAAAGGCTGAGAAAGCCCATCGATTATTGAGCTGAAATAACTGAAAAAGATGAAGCTAGAATGTGTCTAACTAGCCACAGTTAATGAGGATTAATTCTTCAATTATGTAAGACTGCACATGGGAGGGTCGGCCTCAAAGCTCACAAAGATGCATATTGCTTCTGAATTAATTAATGAAGCATTCCACCAAGCTTTGGTGCAACATCTCTTTATAAACATGGTAAAAACTGTCTACCAGTAGTTTTCAACTTTGCCCTTCCTTTGAACTGTGATACGCTATTTATGGTACCCAATTCATGTGTAATACACTTACTCTCTCTTGAGCAAATACTACTAACAATATTTGAAGACTCAAGTTAATCCTTAAAAACTAAATAAACATATTGCAACTGCACAATATTAGAACTAACAGGTCAATAATAAGCACTAACCACCCAATAACTAAGCCAGCCTTCTATTTGCTTCATATTTACACGGAGAGAAGTACATCCAAAACCACAATTCATGTGGTTCCAAACACTATGCTACCACTACAAATGTAGAGAAACACTAACAGTAACTGTCATATATCTACTCCAAATAATGTTGTCGTTATTATCAGATAAAATATTAAATGATCATAAATATTTACAACTAATAAAATGTCAAGCAAGAATCTACAAAAAGAACAGTGGAAAAACTGTATAAACAATGTATATAACAAAAGAGGAGGACAACCTTGCTGATTCTTCCAGGGAGTTTGTGTCTTGCTAGGCTCCTCTTCGGCTATCCCATCCGTGGAACCATTATTGCCTCGAACTGTTGTCAATGCTCCGGTAGAGCCTGCCCGACCCTCGTCAAATGCTTATGCTGGTCCTTTGGTTGCTCCTGTCTCCTCTTTTGCGCTGTCGGGTGGCTCATTACCCGTGGTGGCTATTGAGGATCCGCTCCTCTCACCTCGCTCGGTGGACTTCGATTTTGAGTCTTCTTGGTCTGTTGTGAGAAGGAGGAAGAAGGGATGCCCCAAATCTGTCGCTACTTCGCGGCCTAGGGTGAAGGGAGTTAGATTAGTCCCCTCAGGTTTTGGGGTTGTCTAGTCCTCATCTATTGTTTCACAGCTGTCTGTCAGGTGTTTCTATGTGTGGACTATTTCTGTTCTGCCAGACCCTAGTGGCTCTTATTTTTTCCTAGTTCATTCCTGGTTTGAACTAGCTTCTTTTTGGCCTTGAGGGCTTTCTGTGTAAAGGGTACAGCACCCTGTAAATGCTGCTTACTTAATCAAAAACGAAAGAGACTCTAATTTGGTGTATGAGCAACCCCTAATGCAAGCACTCCATGAGAAGCAAGAGGTTGGGGGGGATGGGGGCATTTTGTTTTTTCGTTTGCCTTGTACTGTTTTGAGTTATACAACCCCACCCACCTCAAAATTTGAATATATGACCTCTATTATCCAGTCCACATGTTTGCACCATCAAACAAACTCAAGCTGTACAAGTGATTAACAAAAACAGTATATTATAAAGAGGCAGTGTCTCTTCTATCCGTTTCTTACCTAGCAAGTGACACGAAAGAGTTGATTGGATCCTTCTTATGATGGCATTACCATTGTTCAATTTTATTTAGTAATTTATTTATCCAATTTATTCAAACTTTCAAAGTAAAAAATCCAAAACTGTTTCAAAGATTCAACCATAAAAATCAGAAGAGAAGATTGCTAATGAATTGACAAATTCACTCTCCCTCACCCTTCTCCACCACACTAAACATTCCTGTCATCTCTCTCTCTCTATTTATAAACGTACTCCACGTGCACATGTACATATATATGAGACAGCAACCATTATCATTGAACTGCTTTCTGAAGTACATACTGCTGAAGTTTTCGACCATGCCAAGATATTACAACCTTGGTTAGTAGCTGATTGCCATGTTCATCCAAGACTTTATCACAACAGTACCTTCTAAACTGAATCAAATTCTTTTCAGAATACCAAGGATTTTATGGAAAATTCAAAATATGTTTGGTACAAATTGGTACAAACAATGATCAAGACTTTCCTTATAAACAGGGCCTTTCCCAATTTAAACAATATAGAAAGGAATTAATTTCTATTTTAAGTTCAGCTTATGAATACATAATTTAAGAATAAACCAATTGATATAGTAAGAGGAGAAGCTCTCTTTTATTCAACATATCAGGTGGCAATTTACACGTGTTTTCTATCCTTCCAAAGCTTCCTCCAATAGCCTGTAAGAATAATCTGTACTTCACTGGCCATTATATTTCATCAATGAAAGATTAAACATTTGGGAAAAGTTGAAAACCTGGACCAAATCAATGTTCATGGTATACCATAAGTCAGATTTCATAATCGAAATTGGAAAACCAACAAATTTCTTTAAGGTATTCTGCACTTAAAATACTATATTAAGGTTTTTTAGGGAAACAAGGACGGACACTTGAGACTCCAGTTTATATTTGTACCACTTACAGAAACACAAGACATTCACATCTTTTATATCATAATCAATTTTGGGAAATCTACCTCGTTCATATGTCTTCATATTCACCACAATTGCCAGTTACGGAACCTACATTTCTTCTTCATCCTTCTCCTTTTGTGTCTTATATAACCTCTTACCCTTCTTCTGATTTATAGCATCCATAGTCTCTTCGAAGGACTTCTGCATTAAGAAAACAAATAAGAAACATATTACCAATTTTCAGCTCTTCAAATCAACAAAGGTTTCTTTCAAAAAGCCACATAAACATTATTTTTCTTCAAATAAAACAAAAGAAAAAAAGCATCAGATATATTTTGGTTGATCAAGTAAACAGATGCATACAAAGATTATCCTGAGTGAGGATTTTGCCCTATAGGATAAGCCATTGGAAATTCACAATTGTGGCCCGCTCAGAATGGTGCAAAGTTGATTCCATGATTTCGCCAGAGAGTTATTGTTGTGTAGCTGAGTGTAGGCTGAGGTAACCGTGCAAGTCCTATTATTTCTGTAATCCCGAACTGATCAGTTCTTTAATTTGGCAAGGTTTATTGGTTGGTTGTGCAGTCCCTGAATTAGCTGTTGCCGTTGCTCCAGGTGAGCAACCAAGTGTTAAGTAGAAAAATCTGTATTCTGGCTGTGGTTGCCCTTTCCCCCCTCAAAATTGGTCTATTCCAGGCAAACCCAATTGCTGGAGAGATTTTTGTAAGATGGGGAGGCAAATTTGTTGATGACAGGACCAGCTGTCTTCTAGGTTGTACACTAAATTGGGTGCATGAGATGCCCAATCACTTTAGATATGAGTTTACTGGCAGCATTGCCAAATAAGATTTATTACAGTTGAATATCTGGTTTGTGCTTAATCAATAAATTTTATTATATTTCTTTTACCTTGCACTTGCTTTATAGGTTAAAAGAAGACTAGAATGGATGTCCTTACATTTTTGCACAAAAGATGAATTAGTCTTTACATGGATATATAAACAATAGCATAAGCAAGTACAATCTATTTGATTGAAATATTAAAAAAAAAAATCTGACTGCACAGATGATTATAGAATAGTTTTTTTTTAAACAACATTTCACAAAACGATGCATATGATGATTAAGGTACATACTCCTCTATTCTGCTTCTGCCATATTGCTTTACCGGTTGCATCAGCAACATATAGGCTCCCCATAAGAAATCTACAATATAAAATTCAGTACGTAATTAGAAATTTAGAAGTATTATGGTTTTCCCCTTTTCATTGTTTTCAAGGATAAGAATTCAATCAAATTCTATAGAAATGCCTACAAATTGATGTGTTCAGCCAGAAAGTATACACAAGAAACAGTACAGTTCTAGGAACAACATATACTCTTGGTCTGAGGATATATTATTAAGATGAATAAAATTGTTCAGACATTTGCTGCTTTGTTGATAGATATAGTCCAATACGTGAACGCAAAACATTGCCACCTATATATATCATTGAGAATCATGATTAAGAAAATTAAAATTGATTTCATTTCATTTAATCATAAAACTCCTATTTTAATATAGAAATTTTTAATTACAAGTACAGAAATATAGGCATACAGACCAATTCTCATCTGCAACATGTGGAAATACAAAACTCAGTATTACAACACCAATTGAATTATGCAGGGAGCTGAACATATGACAACTGGTACCATTTAATCAGCACTTTCACCAAGATTTCCGTGGAAAAAAATTAGGTGAACTGTTAAGTGGTTGTGGGGTAACCCAAGGGCGTTACACTTGAGTTTAACTAATCTGTCATTTGTGTAGTAAAGAGTGGTCAGTTGTGTGCATACTGAGTAGACAGTTGTTTTGCCCTGTCTATTGTACATAAATTTGGCATTTAATTTTGTTATAGTAGGTAGAAAGATACAGGTAGAGGGAAAAAATATATATCTAAATTTGGAGGAAACAGGACTTCTTTAAAGGTAAAGATTTGGCACTCTTGGGGTGAATCGCTTGTGCAACAGATAATGTGAGATATTTCTTAGTTTGAATTATGGTCTTCGAGATCTGTTTTCAATGATTTACATTCTTTTTTAAAGTGTTTGCTGAAACTTATTAGGCACATATTTGCATTTTCAGTTTCTGTAGAAGAATGTATGAATGTTTATGCATGAGTTAGCAGGTACTGCAGAGGTTCAATAGTGTTGGGCTGGTATCCATCTTCCCATTTCAGTACTAGGAACAGTGCTGTGCTTCATTGCTGCACCATTTGTGCAATAATTGGGTTTATCAATGCCCTTTTGTGTGCATGAGATTGCAAGTACTGCAGAGGTTGAATAAAGTTGGCCTCATATCGATCTTCCCATTTCAGTACTGTGTACTTGTCCTTCGTTGCTGCCCCACTTGTGCAATGATTAAGTTTTCTCTTTGCAATGCTTTTTTTTCCAACCCAAGCCTACGGAAAATAGTTTGTTTGGAAGCCAAACCTTCCAATAAGAACTTTATTCAAATGTCACTGGATATTATTTATTAATAATATTAATAACCCCTATCGGTAAATGATTTCATAGTATTTCTCTATCCAAATGCCACATAACTACAAATTCAAAGCAACTAACCTTATATAGCAATGATTAAGAGCTTGTGATAACAGCATAATTCCTCTGTATCCCCATTGGAAATTTCACCATTACCCTTACCATTAAACTTTCCTTCATTAGTAGCCTTCATCATGTGTGGTCCTTCTTCAAAAAACCATATACATCCTCAGTCAAACACTTCAATAATAATGTTGATATCCATTTGATTTCACATATCCTTATTTATACTCTAAACTCTTCATTTTATGCATTCTCACTTTCAAAAACATTACCCTGGCATTACAAAGATTTAATACTGCTGCCCTAAAAATGGCAAATTAAAATTTTAAATTAACATTCTAGTGTCCATTTGTCTTAAATAGTGTTGAAACAGTGCAGACAGCCCAATTGGATTACAAAGAATCTATATAGTGGTTAAGAAAGCCCATAAACATGTGAAAATGCATAAAATATTATAAAGGCTCTCAAAGCCAAAAGGAGAGTCACGCCGCAATCTGCATAAAACATGATCAGTCAGAGACTCAGGTGGGCCACCCAAGTCACTTTGTGATAGATGTTTAGATGAACTTGAACAAGTTGATATAAAAAGGCATATCCACCCCCACAAAAACATTCAAATCATTGTCTCCTCTATACAGCATTGACTAAGCCATAGCAATGCACTAAAAGATCCAAAATTTTGGAAACAGATCTGAAATAGTTACAAATTTGAGATGTAACTGTTCCATATCCTAGCAGATAACACAGTGGAACTGGAAACAAAGCGAGTCTGTATTCCTACAATATATTAGCAAAAAACTGAATAAAAATTCCTACAGTGTATTCAATTCCCATGAGTGGTTTGAGACAGAGCAGGAGTAGTTTTCACAGAGCTCGGTTATGTCCTTGCCTACCATTAAGTTGAGTAGTTCAATACAGTCATCTCTTATTCTTCATAGAAAAATTATCTTAATCGCTTCTTAATCCAACCTGATCTGACAAGCATGCTGCAAATTTAACAAAAACAACTCTATATAATCTACTAAAGCTGCTTCTCACTGCCCCATTCGGAAGATCTCATCCTTTATGTCTCTAGCTTTACAATAGTCCTGGTATTTTCTAAGGAAACACTCCTTCAGAGCATTCTAAGCATTGATAGTGTTTCTACCGAGCCCCAAGAACCAATGCAGAGCTCCATTCTAGCAGGGAACAACTTTAGTTTTTTTGCATCACTCTGATAATTATAAATGTCACAGAAAACAGAGAACTCATTTTGTTGGTGCCTCCTCCTCAGGAAAAATGATGGGGAAATCAAAAGGAACTGGATCATTATATGCCGTTTCTTCACATTCCTCCTCTTACCACCCAAGATGCTGATAAACAATAAATGATGACAATTAAGAGCTATACTGTTGTTTGGAGTTCACTGGAAATCTCCTCTTCTTAACTTATAGGTTGCACGAGAATCAAAGAGGAATTCTGAGAGGGCTTAATGGTTTCCTCAAATTTATAGCCTGTGGATCATCTGCAACAAGAGCTTCTTCTTTACTTCTCTGGAGAATGGAGAACAGGTTTTGACAGGACCACTTTGTCCTTCTTCAGTCTCCTACTTTGCTTTGCACTCTTCTTCCTTAGCTGGAGACATTTGACAAATATATCCTTACCTAAGAATTGCTTTTCAGCTTCAGCAGCACATTCCTTAGTCATTTCAGCAGTCTATTAATTCTTTAACTGTCTTATACAATCTCATTTTTCATAGTAACTGATTGTCAAAAACCACTTTGTCCTTCTTCAGTCTCCTACGGCTACTTTGATTTGCACTCTTCTTCCTTGGCTGGAGATAATGGAACTATATCCTCATCTAAAACTCCCTTTTCATCTTCAGCAGTGCATTCCTTGGTCACTTCGGCAGTCAATTGCTTCTTTACCTGTCTTATACATATCTCACTTTTTATAATTCCTGCACCACAGCTAGCAACGGGTAGTTTTGGAATAAATCTACCTTTTTTGTCTCTTTTATGATTCATGCATCTATATGACCTAGTTTAAACAGTATAATCAGGGATACAACAAAGCAATGCCAGCTATTGACTTAGTAGCTAGCTCTATCACTGAAATACTAGTCCTAGCTTAAACCAGCAATGTATAGGTTCTTAACACTGTCCCCAGTTATGGTGCCAAAAATGTCTAGGCACAGCTATGCCTTAACCAAAGCCTGAAATCAACGTTGAGTTGATCAAAATCCAACTCAAATATTCACTGAGGACAAATTCATAACTACTAAACTTTGCAGTGCCTTTGTCAAGCCAAAAGTCGTAATCTTTTGACCGTGTTGTGGAAAATATATGCTAGGAGCTACAGGTACAGGATTTAAGTTGATCTCAAATGGATGCAACCTATTTGAAAGATAAGGGAAGATTGTGAGGAGAAGAATATAATAAGTAGATTAAAACAGAAATACCAAATATATTACAAAAAACAGTAAGATATTTTAATATACAGAAACTCAATTTTAGCTACACAACTTTACACCACAGCATCATACCATTCATCTGTAAATCTATGTTAAGAAAACATCATCATGCATCCCATAACCATTCACAAGGTTCCTACTTGCAGATAAACTCAAGTTCAGAAAATTAAAACACTCACAACATAAATAAAAGGACAAACCTCAACAGAGGTTATGCTTTTGAGTGGGCTCTTTCCCACCAGCACAACCTGCTCCTCACTCTCCTCAACAATTCAACATTATATGCTCAGAATCACCACAATATTTTCATAATCAACACAACAGTAAAAGATTGCTGTGCAAAAAGTAAACTATATTTCTATATTAATTCTTCTATATTTACACAGCTGAAAGTGCTGTATTTATGCTCCCCTAGGATGTGTCCCCTGTGCACCCTATCCACTTGCTTTTCAAAATTTTGGAAATATCCCCAAGATGTCAAAAACTTTGTTGGGTACATTAGGGGATGGCCAGCCCACCCCCTTTTTTTCCAAAATTTTGGAAACGTCTCGAGGACATCAAAAAAATTGCTGGATACATTAGGGGACAGCTAGTGGATGCATTAGGGGCGGCCAGCCCATCCCCTTTTTTTTCAAAATGTTGGAAACATCCCCAAGATGTCAAAAAAATTGCTGGGTACATTAGTGCACGGCTAGGGGGTGCATTAGGGGGTGGCCAGCCCATCCCCTTTTCTTCAAAATTTTAGAAACATCCCCAAGACATCAAAAATTTGCTGGGTATATTAGGGGACTGCTAGCCATCCCCTAAATTACCCAAGCATATTAGTTACTTGAATTTTAAAAACTTACAACCTTTCAATCTTTGTTTGGTTTATGACATGCCCATCTAAGATTTATAAAAAATTATGAAAAAAGTGTGTGCCATGAAGGTCTTCATTTGGGATTGGTGATAGGGGCTCCGCCCCTCACCCTCGACCTTGTGAGGGATGCTACCCCTCAACCCCATTGGGGTGTTGCCCCCAAACCCCCACCAAACTCTAATTTGGGCCAAGTAACAAACCAATGATTAATCATGATCACAAAATCTACAAAATACATATCATCTATTGCAGATATTTGCATCTGCCAAGTCAAAGTTACAATCAAGAATGATCTTGTTCCATACATTGGACAACCTACTCAGTATACAAGGATTGCCATAGATAAAGATGGCAAGCTACATCCATTATACTACTGAATACGAGTTAAGCCATAATCAGCAAGAAATACCACTTTCGTAATGCAAAAAAATCATGCCTTGCACAGACAATTCATAGAACAATCCCATCTACTATTATCCCAACTAAGATCACAGTGGAACGTAACTAGTTATCTTTTTACTTAACTGTTCCTCCTTGTTAATGAGTTTGACAACAGAACACACAGTCTTAAAGGCTTCAAGAAAACTTAAAAAATTAATCCCTCACCTGAATATACACACCAGACAAGCATGTCTTTATTAGCTCATGCTCATTTATATCTATATATATATATATATATATATACCCATGTTCACAAAGGTTCTATAATGTCTATGATGAATGCTTTATCAATGTTATCATATGAATATTTGAAATTTTCTTATATTTTAAAATTTTCACTATTTTTTAATATTAATCTTGTAAAAAATGGCCAAAAAAAATTCCTGTATCAAAAACAAGTCCCCCTATCCCTTGTTGTCCCCAACCCGAAAACTTGGGGGAGCATAGATTTATATCTTTGTCCATGCAAAACAATAGCCCTTAAAAACAATGCTTATTCCACACATTGTGGGAAATTAACAAAACACACCTCAATTAGGCGAAATGGTTGCAATAAATTAAAACAATATAGTAACCCTTTTGCAATGACTAGTTAAGTAATTTGACAAGTTGGTGACAATAGGAGGAATACCACCTATCAACCAAATTAATTGTTGTGCAAAATCCTCCGTTCCAACTATCATTTCACGTCTACTAATGAATTTTGGTCTGATTATTGATGAAACTCATTATGTTGTCTGCTAACAAACTTTGCTCTTCTATATGTTGATGGACTTCACTCTTTTATATGCTATGGGGTTTTGTTCCCTACTTGCTGACAACCGATTGTTTGCTTCTATGTCAACTTTTACACCACAAGGCCTTCTTCATCCTAGAATACATCAAGATAGCATATATCTATCCTCTGAATCTCATATATAATGTCCAAACCTCATGTCCACCTCTGCATCCTTTCCCCTCATCTCTCCATACTAACTGCACCATTTTCCCCTCTTTTTGCAAAACTTCATCAAACTTCATTCATTAAGTCCGCTTCTCAAGTCTAATTCCCCATAGAAACCTTACATCCCCTTTTTTAACCTCTTGACCTTCGTTGAACTTTTGCAATTTCTCTTGTTCATCCCAACTACTCCCCTAAACCTCCCAAAACACCATTAATGGCCTGATTTGACCCTACAACTACTCCAAGAGGACTTTTCCCAACTAAATCCTATAGTTATCTCCAGAGGCACAAATCTTTATGCAAAATCGACAATGGATGATACGAGCAACCATGCTACCATGAACGTAGTGGTTGCAATTCCAGATGCCAATGATCTTTACGCCACTTCCAAACTACCTTTTTGATGGATTTCAAGGGATTTTAGCTTGCTTCACAAGCCACATTAATCATAACCAATTCTCAATTGAATTATTGCAAGCAATTCAACAACCAAACAAAGCACTATCAATATCACTTCATTTGCCAAAATAATGGTTAGTCATTTCTTCATTCCAACACAATTGCAAGCGCAAAGCAAAGTCTAGGGTTTCAATTCTTGTGTCTCTTCACCTGTTGAGAAACATAGTTTGTAAATCTCAAAGAGGTAGTTTGTTTGTAGTGGATATCTATAGCTGAATGTCTCCTTGGCCATTAGTAGATTTTCAAGGAAACTTGTAAGTGTTGAATCATGACATGTTTCTAGCTTTAGGGTTTTCTCTTGCAACATTTGTTGGTATGATTGTAATAAGAATTTGATGTGTTACAACACTTTAAATCATTGTAAATGTTGTTTGTAATGGTCTCTTCCTTGTTGCAAATGAATTTTTGGAGTTTGGACAAGGGATTATTAAGTATGTTTGGCTACTTGATATCATATCTTTATTGTTATTTCAATGTGTTCTCGTTGGTAAATTGCGACTTTGTAACCCACTAGATAAGGCAACAGTCTGTAATGTCTCCTTCTCAATCCTAAGCTATTCAGTGGTCGTTAGCCTATTTCCGGAGTCCCATAGGCTAAATGGAGGAGTTAAGGGGACTCCATGATCCTTGGAGGATTTATGTTAGCATTTCTAGAAGAGTATACTGATGCTGCCCATGAGCTTTTGTGGTGTTTTTTGGGTTTTTCCTAGGCCTTGGTCAACACTATAGCTATTTTTAGTAAGTGTCATTTTTAGCACTTGGTCCTAGCAGCAACATAGTGCAAGGTTTTCAATTTTGGCAGTGGAGAGTTCAAATGCTTTTTGGGTGTAGTATTTATTCGCCATCACTTAAGTCTTCAAAAGGGTAACTTTATTACTTCGGTGAAATTCATTTTGACCCCCTATGCTCAATGCCTAGGAAAAGGTCACTTAAGTTGTTTTTAGAAAAGCAACTTTCATTTCCTAAGGTGGGTGCCTAGATGAAGGAATAAAGTGAAAATAAAATAAATTAAATATTTCTTTTGGAGAGGAGCGTCCCATTTTGGAGGGAGGAGTTTGAATTTGGAGCCCTAATTTCTATATAAGCTCACCTTGTGCTCTCATTTGGTTTATGTTGAATGAAGATAACAAAGTGCTGTTGAATTGGAGATTGAATCCTTCAAGGGTTTTGGAGACGAAAACCTTCAAAGTTGCCCTAGTTTCGTAGTTGAGAGATACTCCCTAGCTGGACATTGGAGTGGCTTTGGTGAAGGAGTCACCATTGGAGTTATCGGTGAAGATTTTCAGTTTGCTTTCAGTTATGGATTGTTTTGATGTTTTTTAGCTATATATTTTGGTGTGCACTTGAGTCGTTTGGAGTTGCAGGATTTTTGGAGTAAGTTTTCAGTCTATTCTTCCAGCTGCTGGGCCATACCTTTCCTAGCCCAGCCATACCACTTCATGCTCATTCAGTGTTGGGTGTTAGAGATATCATTCTAGGTATTGGCCCATTCTCTTCCTAGGCCTTGGGTGACTTGCTTGGCAAGGTTTCAAAATTTTTGATGGAGGTTTGAAATTTAGGGAGCTGATCGCCCTCCTTGCTGGCTGTGCACCTTTTGTTGAGGGGGACGTGATGGTTGCAGGTGATAAATGCCCCTTGTTTGCTGCATTATTTGCCTCATGTTGGTGCCTAGGCACTACTAGGCTGTTGCTGGTTGTTATATGGTGTTCTTGGTTGATTTGGGAGGCATCCTAGGGAGTTGTGTCAGTGTTATGCTTCCTGGTTTGGTGCATCAGACTACTACAACAGCATATCAGACCTGATATATCTTCATTTCCTCGTGTTTTGTGATGAATATTTGCTTATATATTGTAGGGATAGTTTATTTGTTTAGTGGGTTCTCTTATGGGGTTGATTATTTCATGTTTCAGTCATATAATGCAGCTACATAGCAGATTTTTAATTGTTATTATTATTTGTATTGAGCTCCCATTGTAACACTGATTTGGTAGTACCATTCAATGAATTTAGTTTTATTTGGTTTTTGATACTAACCCCACTGGATAAGTAGTTTCTCTAATCGCACTAAATAAGCGGATGAAACTCTTTCTTGCTTCATGTGATGCCTATTGAATAAGCGGACAATCTCTTTCTTCTCAATTATGCATCCCACTATATAAGTGGTTTGGTTGGCTTGCCGCCTGATGCTTCTTTTTGGCAAGTTGTAATTCCCGCTGAATAAGTGCATGTTTCCTTTCATGTTTTGGAGATTTCATACTCACCCCACTAAACAAGTGGTTCACTTTAGTAGCATTGCATTGTAAACCTTGCCACCATATGTTCTCACCTTGCCCACATTGAGATCTAGGTGATCAAAAAGTGGAAGGTAGTTGTTTTCAATTGATTATCTTTGATTATTTTGCTAACGCTAACAACTTGCAATATTTGAATAAATTGGGGTGATATTATATGGTCCTTGAAACCTATAACCATCCATATACTAAAAAAAACATCTTTCACCAATAGTGTAGGTGTAATAAAGTTAGTTATGGTTTAGTGAATTATCCAAGGAAATATCTGTGGTGAGACAAAGATTTTATCCTAGAGAATCATGTCCTACATACTTACATGTTGCAGTTATGCAATGATGTCTTTATCAACTTAATAGAGGTCATATGTGAAGTGGGTTAGTTTCTAGTCTAGTGACAACTTTTGGGACCTGTTGTGACCTTTTTCCCACATCGCCCCATTGCAAATGGGGACCCCCTGTTTTCGCTTTTTGCCTCGATGTTGCAACTGCTTATCACTTATCTTTTTACAATGAGGTCATCATTTTGAGAGTTTCAGGTCAGTTTGCTGAGAGTTACCCGAGCCAAGTCAATAATCCATGCTTGAATCAGCGCATAGACGTCATGGAAGCGCTCAGAAGGCCCGGGAGACGAGGATCACCTGTTCATTTGGCCAATTCTGACACTTCCTATTTTTTAGGGAAATTTGCTTTTTTCGATTTTTCATTTTTGGCATTTTTGGGCCAAACAAGGTTCCCTATTTTTTAGGGTTTGCTTTTTCTATTTTTAGAAAATTTCTATTTTTAGAAAGTTTCTATTTTTAGAAAATTTCTATTTTTAGAAAATTTCTATTTTTAGAAAGTTTCTATATTTGGAAAGGTCTCGAATTCCAAAAATGCACGCAGAAGTTCGAAAAACTTGATAGAACTCTCAGAAAATCAAAGAGAAATTTTGAAAAATTATTGAAAAATCTGGAAAAACAAGTCAAAAAGCATGAAAAATCAGACCAAAAAGTATCAGATTCTGGAAAAACCAGTTCAAGATCAATCAAATCTGAGGAGTAAAATCACAGAAAAAATCAACTCAAAAAAGATGAGATTCATGAAATAAATGGCTAAGTTTGAAGAAATTCGCCATACGAAGGATGGCCCTTGAAATGTGGAACGGAATGAAGGAAGGAATGTCAGGCACTAAGGAAAGTCCGCCCAGCTGATGCCAAGAAGTTGTGAAGACATGCTCAAAGTCCGCCAGCCTTGAGGAAGTATATCCAAGGACTCTCTAAAGTCCGCCTTGCATGCTCAAGCATCCTTCAAAGTCCACCTTGACTTGAGAGGTTAGGAAAACATCTAAAGAAGTCCGCCACACACTTGCCAATAGGTTGGAAAGTCCGCCTAGGCACATAAAGGAGAGAAAAATCAAAATTTTTGCTAAGTATTGGTGCCTAGCAAGGAAAATTTCAAAAATTTGCCTAAGTGTAAAAGCCTAAAAGGGTGGAAATTCAAAATTTTGACTAAGTACTATAGGATTTCCAAAGAGACAAAGGGTTAAGCAAAGTGCTAAAAAGTTTGGAAGTCCGCCATGTTCAAGGAGATGATGCCTAAACTTCTTTGAAGTTCGCCCTAGAAAAGAGGGACGTCCAAGATGCATATCCAAAGAGGAAGGAAAGTCCGCCATACACTTGAAGAGGTTGGCAAGATGTCAAGGAAGTCTGCCATGCTTGTCCAAGGTGCTAAGGAAGTCCGCCTAGGCATGTGGAAGATTAAAAATTTGAAATTTTCACTAAGTATTGGTGCCTAGTCAAGAGAAATTCGAAAATTTGCCTAAGTATAGAGGCCAAAGGATGAAAATTTAAGATTTTTGGCTAAGTGTTATGGCATTTTCAAGAGGCAAAGTGCTAAGTTTGAAAGGAAAGTGCTAAAGGAAGTGCGCCATGGTATGAGAAAAGTGGAAAAGACTTGAGGAAATCCGCCTGGGATATGGCAAGAAATAAAATGAAGTGTGCCTAGCACAAAGGTGGAAGAGAAATTAAATTTGCCTAAGGAAATGTTAAGAAATTGACAACTTTGGCCAGAGGAAAATGCACAAGGCAGAGAGAAAGGAAGGATCGCCCTTGGCCAGAAGGAAGAAGAATTTGTCGAGCATCAAGGAAATTCGCTTGATGAAGACATCCAGACAAGGATTTTGCCTAGAAAAATTCGACCGAGCAAGAGAAAATTTGACTTTGGCAGAAGAAAGTAGGCTCAGTGCTATTAAAAGTTGGCCATGGCAAAGAAAAATAGGGATTTGGCATAACAATTGTCGACGGAATGGCTTAAGTTTTGGTTTGGCTAGACAGAATGGGGAATAAAATTGGAAAATAAACTTTTGGCCAAAGAAAATGAAGAGGAGATTGGATAAAAAATAAATGACAAGTCTTGAAAGTTTGCAAGTCTCAAAGGGTTTGACTTCTAGAGAGAGAGTATGGCAAATCAGTGAGAATTCTGACTTCGGGAGATTAAAATGGAGAATTAAATATGAAATATGCCCGTGCCAAGATGAAAATTGCAAAGGGAGTATGGAATTCGCTTTGAAGTGATAAATTCGACACAAAATTCACCGTGACTTCAGGAGAGAGAGTGTTAAAAATTTAACTTCGGAGCTAGAATTTAGGAGAGAGAAAATCTGAATTTGTTTATTTTATTTCTTGCAGGTGGATGACGACACGAGGCAAATCTTCAAAGAAGAATCAATGGCATGGAATGGTGGCAAGTCTGCTTCAAGCCATATGGAGCGAGGGAAAAAGGATGGCACAAGCATGAGAAAGTCCAACCTTGCCTAAGCATAGTATGTCCAAACCTTTGTAAGGCATGTTCGAGGCAAAATAAAGTCTGACCTGGATAAGAAAATGTCTTGAGCATCATGAAGTCCGACTTTGATTGAAGAAAAACGTCTAAGCTCATGTGAAGTCCGCCCAAGGAGAGGATGAGAAAATTGGCTAAGTGTTGATACCTTGGGGAGAAGAATTCACTAAGTGTTGGACAGAAAACAGGAAGGATGAAGAGGAGTAAAGAGGAAATGAATAAAATCCTTGTCCTAAGGATGGAATTTGTCCTACATAGCACAAGCCAAATTCAGAATTGAAGGAAAATCCACAGGCAAAGTTCGTTCGAGCATGGTGTTGAATGGTCCAGATGAAGATGTTACAAAATGAACCTGAATGGCCAAAATTTGGCTAAGTCTGGGAAATACTTCATAGAGGAAATTTCAATTTCCTCCATTGTGGCAAAAGCACAGAGGCATTCTTCTCCAAATTCTAGGCACTTGAAAGAAGCAATCAGGACAACTTTTTGAAGGGTTTCATCTCCTGAAGAATTAAAGACAAGCTTCCAATCATAATCAGATGGTGACAAGGAGAGTGTTCCAAAACATATCTCCCTACTTAGACAATTTCTCGGCACAAATTGGAGAATTCAAAGGGGAAATCCAAAGGAATAACATCAACCCAGTTTAAGCAGGAGGAAGTTCAAAACAACCAACTTCAAGTCCAGACACCTGCTCCAAGGGGAGACTTCCAGACTTCAAGGATTCCAGTACAGGTGAGAAGAAGAAATCGAAGTCTCAAAAGGAATCCAAGATCAAACCTAGGAAGGAACAAGCACAACGGACAGAGTCATCGGCAGGGAAAATATTCTAAGGCAAGCACGTGGAAGAAAAACGAAGCAACCAAGGAAGACATCCAACACGCTAAGGTGGTGCCTCGTCATCTTCCAACCAATCAAATTGTTCCAAATCAACATGCAACAACATTCTATTTTATTGTTGGTTTATATTTAGCAAAAAGGACAAGTGTCTTCAAATGAAATTTTCTCATTGGTTGAAAGTGACAAACCCTAATTAGGGTTGTATTTTGTAATCTCGGCCGTTGATTTGAAATCAATATTGGCCATTGAATTGTAATTGGGGAGCCTATAAATTGAGCTCGCATCCTCATTTGTAATGTGTGGAGACAGAATATGAAATTGTTGCATTGAGACTATTTCGAATAATAAAAGCTCTTGAGCATGATTTGCCTTGAATAACTTCTTATTATCAAATAGTAAGCGAGGTTGCATATCTTCTTCC